>BDUI01007231.1:24666-43150 GCA_002335545.1 Apodemus speciosus
TTTGTTCCTCTAATTCCTACTGTTTTCCTATGGTTGAAATAATAACTGCAGCTGACATGTGGCCACACAGCTCTGGGTGCTTTATATAATTCCATCTAATAGCAGTTGTTTTTAATCAGGCTAAATATTTCCCTTCTTCCCTTAAATCCTTCTCCAGTGATTGCCGCCGCTCACTCATCTCCTAATTAGTCCAAAGGTAATGAGACGTCAGAGCATCTTAGCCTGCAGGAACAAAAGCACTCTGGAAATGTCATACGCACACCAAGAGACACCACCTGCTCAGCCAGTGCATGCCAGGATGCCTGGCTCTGGGACCCAGCCCTCACCAGCCAGTGAGATGAGAACCATCGCCCCATTTTGTAGATGCCCAACCAAGGCTCAAGAGGTTAAGTCTCTTGACCAAGGTTTACACAAGCAGGAAGAAGCACACACTGGAGTCTCGGATCCTTAACTGCTGAGCTCAGGATTGTTTCCAGGTTATCGCCTTTAACACCACAAAGTCCTAACCCCTTCAACTTGGCACAGAAGAGTACTGACAGTGGCAAAAGGTAGAGGGAACACTTTGCAAAACAAACACCCCGCCCYGCCCTYATCCGCCAAATTAAGAGCCCAGATCTCCAGAGCTAACCAAACCATAACTGCCTTCGCAGGCCGGATGCAGCCACRTGGTGGAGTGTCTATGTGGCAGATGGCAGTGACAGCAGCAACAGATATGCCACACAGGCCTTGCTAAGTGTTTTTCAGGTGAGTGTCAGGGTTACCGCTGTAATTGCTAAATACTAATCCCTCCAGCTAAGAGAGAGGGCTTTCTTTTTTCAACCATTAAGTTGAACCAGGAAGCCAAAGTCCAGTGAAGGGATACTCTCCATCACTATCATTGGTGGGTCAGCCAACTCCAGGGTCTGTCCCAGTGCAAGCCGTTTCCACAAGCTGACAGCCCCTCCCCACCCCCTGCCTTCYCCAGCAGTGCTCCAGCCCCTCGCCTTTCCTGGGCTGTCACTCTCAAGGGCTCATCAGACTCCAGTGTCCCACCCTCTGCAGCCCAAGGCATAATCAGCTTAGTTATCATGTATATAGCCTGGGCCACCCAAAAAAAAAGGTCTCCTTTTCCTCCGTGGGGCAAGGATACCTGTGATTCAGGCCACCGCTATAAATAGCCCCTAACTCCATCCTTTTTAATTGACTCATCTATTTATTTGGTCAAGGAGTTCCTTCTGACCTCCCCCACCCCCACCCCATGGCCGAGTTCTACATTAATACTGGTGTCATGTGACTGATGACTGGAAAGGAGGGTCCCTCCCCTGGCTTCTGCAGCCTTATTCTCTGMAGTCCATAGTGGAAGGAAGACACCCCCTTTTGGGAGTCTGGTCCCTAAATCTACTTGCCTCCTCTGCTGCCTCGCCTAGATTTTAATTGGAATTTAATGGGTCACTGCTGACCTCAGGACCCTGGCTTCTCCCCAGAGGGCCTCAGTAGCACCATCTAATAAATGGACCATCTCAAATTACACAAGGTAAGGCTRGAGGAAGGGCTGCAGCCCAGGATCAGATTTGCTCCAGGAGACATGACACACCCTCTGCCCCGGAAGATCAACCAGCTTTTATTTCATGAGCTTTTCAAACAAGCACTGACCCTGACCAGGCCTTTCTCAACTCCACCAGAGGAAGAAACAAAGCCAGAGCTGGTGGTGTGTCCCTCGGGGATAACACCAGATCTTCTGTTCTCCATCACGTGTAAAACAAGGAGCTCTGGCAGACTGACTCTCTGTGGCTAACACCCAAGCCCTGTGGAATGTCTGACTAGGTGAGACTCATCAGCACTGCCTTTCTCCCAGGACCCCCAGCTACTGTGTTGGCGTGAGAGCCCAGCTGTGCCCTTTCCCTCACGGATGCCCATCGCCAAAACAGTTGCCTTATAGCCCTACTTGGAGTTACGGAAGATGGGCACTGGTCCCAGAGTCTGGTTCACCTAAGTGGAACAAGAYCAACACCCGGACACRTACATGCTCTCACCAGGTGAGAGTCTCTTCACTCCTCTTCCCCGCCCCCGCCAAGAAGACGTGCCAGGCCAAGACTGGGCTTCCTGAAAGCCGCCGCTCATCACTTTCACTCTCGGCCACGCCAAGTGTTTAGACGCGCTGCTTCCTCTATGGGTAATGCTCTTCCGGGCTTCTGCCCACCTGCTGCTTAAGACCTCTAGAAATAGTGTCCAGAGCATCCCTGCSGGGACGAGGCTCAGTGCGGGAGTGTTTGCCTGGCTGTGGCAAGCCCTGGTTTCCATTCCCGGCACACGTAACAAGATAGTTTCAGATCCCAATGGCCCTGGGGATCTCCAGGCTGAGGGGTCTATCTGAATCCCCGGGACACAGGAGGGACRGAAACACTGAGAAGACGACTCCATTTGTTTCTTGAGGCAGTCTCGTGTAGCTGAGGCTGGCCTCAATTCCACTGTGAGCTGAGGGTAGCCCTGAGCTCTGCTCCCCACAGGGGCTGGGAGTGCAAACAAACACACCCACAGTCGCAAAAGTCCATAGCATTTGATGACTGATGACCAGACTTTCSACTCTTGCTTTTCATATGCTTCAAAGAGTTTCCCCCCAACTTCCCCTGCCACCAAGCACTCTTGCCAGCCCTGGTCTTTCCCCCAYGATGGCAAAGCTAGAAACAGATAAAAGGGTAAAATTTCTCAAAGATTGGAAAGGACAAAGGCTAATGGAAGGTCAAGTCCCTGCCCCRAGCAGATCAGGTCAGAAGCTGAAGCGACATTTCTCCTTGTCCATAGGACCCAGGCGTCAGTCAGCCTGGAAAAGGCCGCTCTAAGAGCTGGGTGTGGTGGCTCRCACCTATAACCCAGCAGTCAGGAAGATGGGGCAGGAGGATCACTGTGAGTTCCCAAGCCAACCAAAGCTACACAGTAGGCCCCTGTTTCAAAAGCCAACAACAAAGGCCACTCTGGTTCTCTCTCTTTTAGGATGACAGATATTCCCGAATGTCTGGTTTATTACATGTGGCACCCCCACCCCCAGCCATGTCCTGGGACCATGATTAGACAGATGCATTAATAAGAGGCACACCCTTTTAAAACTACCAAACTCGGGGGCTGAATTAAGACCATGTGCCGYTCTGGCAAAGGAATCACAGAGTGGCTTACAGAGTGAATACGTGAATTCTCACGGAGTCAGTGCCCTGTATTTCACCTGACAACCCTATCCAGTGTCCCAAAGGATCACTGTGTTATCCACACCCCAGCACAAAACACAAAGCATATATGGGAGTTTGAGTAGTCAGGCTCCCTAGTGTGAAAAACAAGGTGTCACACTCTCCTTTCCCAGGTCCCTCCTTCTCTTCTTCCCACCCCCATGAMGCCTCTTTCCTGCTGGCTATGGAGACCTTTYTAAGTCCTCTGGGCTTTCCTCTTCAGGTGTCCATCACACAAATGATATGCATTCCACCTTCTGCTAGCCTGGTCCCCTRACAGACATTACTAATCGATTGTGGCATTCTTCCCACAAGACAAGAGAAGGCCCTGTAAGAGGAATGGTCAAGGGCCCCAGGTAAAAACTCATGTTAGAAAACAGCAAGAACAAGAGTCCAGGGATGAAGGGCGGGGGTGCCGGCATGGTTGAGAGTTGAGGGATAACCCTTGAGGCAAAGATTCAGCCTGGGAAACGATGGACAGAGGAATGTCAGCCCAAACAAGAGTGGGATTGGGAGCTGTGACCCCACGGAGGTGTCCCACTAAGCCTCCAAGCTGGGGCTGAGCAAGGCCGGGACCTGGGCAGGATCAGTGCTTCCTTGTGCTCCACAGATCTCACAGGGCAAGTGGTTTACAGACAAGAGCACTTAGCACAAAGAGGGGAGGAGCTCCTTGTACCAGCGCACGAAGCCCCTAAGTGATGGTGGGGATTCATATCTGGTCATGGTCACCCCAAAAGCCTAGGTGGGAACACGTGACCCACCTCCTCTGTTTTCATAGGGCAAAGAAGCCCAGAGAGATAGAGCAGCTGCCTAAGGCCCCTCTGCAAGTTGGTGGAAAACTGGTAAAGATCCCGGGGAGGATCCCCTGCAGGGGAGTCTGAAGCCGGCTCCCTCTGCAGACCAAGCTAATAATAGGCGAACCAGTAGAAATACCTTCCACAAACTTCTCAAGAGTGGAGAGCACCTCTGATTCCTTGACAGAATTCCTGTTTGACCCCTGCGGGGACCAAGCACCAGGACAAAAAGCATTACCTGGGGCACTGTCATAGAGGCCCGAGGTTCCTGGCCACAAATAAGGCCAGGATAGATGACCTGCTGGCCCTGGCATTTGTGAGGAAGCCCATGTCCCAGCATGGTAAACAAGAGCCAGAGACTGTCACTGCCTTCCGGGGGCCTCAGTTTTTCCACCTGTGACATGGGGCAGTAAGAGCTATCTAAGATGACTATGGAAATGCCCAATGTAGAAAGTATTGTGAAATCTAGAACTCCACCTGTGTTTCCTGGCTTCCCCAAAACAGCAGAGTCCAATCACACCAGCAGCAGGAAGGTGTAGTAATGACAACTATTGTTTATTGAGCAATTACTATATGCCCATCACTGTAGCAAAAACTTTTGGTTTTTCTTTTCCGACCCTCCCAGAAGGCTTCAATGCATGACTTCAGGCCCATTTTGACAAAGGCCATACATGACAGGAATGGATTCGGGGTCACTAGAGGGTAGCGTCTGGTTTTAACTTCTCTTTAACTTTAACTTCTTGTTGGTGGGGTTTTGTTTTTTTTTTTCTGGGATTTTCCAGTCTTCTCCCAATGAAGAGGGCTGGGCAGGGTGGGATGTTTTAATTTTTTCTGTGAGGCCCCAAAGGCAGAAGTGTTCCTAGAGCAGGGCTGCCACTTCCTCATAGTACCCCCCAAAGCTGGCACTGATGTTGAAGAGTATGGTCTCTGGAGAACCAGAGGTTTGACGGCGGGAGTCTGCACATCTTTAAAATGGGTAGCCCAGTAGAGAAGTGCACCTAAGTAGCAGAATTTGAGGTGAGCACACACCCTGGGTCCCATCCACATGTGGGGAAGGGGAGGACTTGTACATTGCATCTAGGTCTAAGATATGGCCACGCACAGGTATGTGCAGGGCATCAGACAGAAAAGCTCAGAGCTGGCACTGGAGCCCTCTCCGGACCCTGAAGGCAGAGTGTCTACAGTGGGACTCAGGTGAGTCTCAGAGTGGAACGCTTGCCTCGCCTGCTGACACCTCGAGTTCCATCCCCAGCACCCAACCCCCTCCCAAGATTGACGATCAATTACACATTAGATATAGTTTATTGCAATAAAAAAATAGAAGCAGGGCACCATTCACCGTAGAGTGTTTTATTGGCGAGCATAACTAAAAACAAGTTCTCACTTGGGGATTAAATAAATGCTTTCCTCAAGTGCCCTGGAACTCTGTGTAGCCCAGACTGACTTCCGATTTTTAGCTATCCTCCTGCCTCAGGCTCCAGAGTCTGTGATCACAGATGTGTGTCACCACTCCTGGATCACTTTTTGTTGTTGTTGTTTGTTGTTTTTTGTTTAAATCCAAAGAGGACAGTTTGTTAGAGATTAAAAGAAATTTCCAAGGCAGGTGAGCTGTAAACCTAAGTGACTGACTGCTCCCAGGGTAGGAATAGAGAGAGACTGGGGGCCTGGGGGACTGGGAGTCAGGGGGTAGTGTGGGGAGGTGGAGGCAGCCCTTTGAGATACCCGGCACCCGCACCACCGCACTGACAAGCAGCCACATGAAAAGCTCTCAGGGTCTAGCCCAGGAAGAAGGCAGGAAAATGGAAATGTGCCTCCTGGGGCTTGCAAGGACTGCCTCCTGGATTCTTTTAAAAAATGTTTTTCCATCCTCCATGTGTCTCCATTCAAGAGGAAAACATTAGCCAGATACCTGTGGTCCCGGCTCCTCGAGAGGCCAAGGCAGAGGAAAGACCAGGGCCAGCGAGTTTCAGGCCAGCACAGAAGACAATGATGACAACGACGCAGCAGGATTCCAGATCTTTTATCTTTTGGTTTGGCTTGGTGTTGGTTTTGGTTTTGGTTTGGTTTTGGGTTTTCCAGACAGGTTTTCTCTGTGTAGCCCTGACTGACCTGAAACTCAGAGATCTGCCTGCCTTTGCCTCCATGGCCTGGCTTCAGATCTTTTATCTTAATAAATAAATAAATAAATTTTCCYGGTTGGCATTACTGTGTTGAAAACATGACTTTTATAGTGAGAGTAAACAAGCTAAATAAGCATTTTCCCACCATGGAGGTCTCCAAGGAGCAGGTCGCTGGCATCCACAGACAGGCAGGAGTACCTAGCACYGCGGGCGACAAGCACCCCAGAAATCAACACCCCAGAGAACAGCACCCCGAGAGGTAGACTTGCCTTTTCAATTGAGGGGATGCAGCTTCTCCAGAGACTCCTCTGATGAGTCTCTATTGGCATGCTTGGCACTCTCTGGGCTCACCAAGTGTCCATGTCACCTGTTCTGCCAACCCCCGTCCTGAGGGGACCGCAGCTCTCTTGGCTTGWCATAACTACTCCACTATAGAGGGGACARTCTGGGGCTCAGAAATGTTTAGTGACTCCCTTCAGGGCCACACATCAGGCACAGGCTGGGACTGGGCTAAGAGCTTTTTTGTTTGTTTTGTAGAGAGGGCACTCCAGGCATAACAAAGGGCCACTGAGCCACATCCCAACCCCCAGACTCGGAATGAACCTGGACCTGCCCGACTCCTCATTCCTATGCTCTCCACTGTAAGGCTCAGATAGAAACCCAAAGGCCAGAGGCCCCGTGTGACCTGTGGGGGTGGCCAGAACTCAGACTGTGTGTCATCCCTGTGTAATACACTCCCTGCAAACCTCACTGACCACCCTGTGGAGGGGGGAGGAGAGGTCATGAGCCTTTTCAGAAACAGCCAGCCAGGAGGGCTACACTAGAGCGGTGCAGGGCAGTCTGAGGGCCAAAGCGTCCACCCAGGTAGCCTGGTCTGCATCTGGAATTAGCAGGAGGAGGAACACCATGGTCGCCATCTACGCTCTGCCTATGAGGTCGCCAGGCCCCGTGGGGCCAGCTCCTTGCACAAGGCTCTTTATCTAGAAACAGAACTCACGTTCCAGCCCCGGAGCAAGCCGTGGCCTCCCTGGCTTCCACTGTCCTTGGCTGCTCATTAACCAGCAGCAGGAAGACTTTGGAAAAGGGAAGCAGCTGGGGATGGAAGGAACTCCCCGCCTATAGGGGAGTGCCACCAAGTGGGCACCAGAGTTGGGCAAGTGGGTTCATAGCCGTGAGAACTTGGGCGGTACCCCTAAGTCTCAGTTTCCCAGTCTGCACAATGGGGCTATCAGTACCTAAGAGACAATGGCACTCAAAGTCTGCACCCGAGTTGCTGAGGGGTGTGGCTGTGCCTGGCACTCAGTAAGCATTCCACCTGTTCATCTGCCATCTTTTTTACTGAAAGAACAAGAACTCCCTCCTACCTCCCGCAGCTCTTGAAGCTGTAGCATGGCTCTTGGGGTTGTATCAAGCTAATGTGTTACACTTCAAGGAAAGTCCAGTACCCACGGGCAGTAAGTGTCCCTGACACATGACCATTAAGGTGGAGACTCCGAACATAATGGAGCAGGTTATCCGCCCACTCTACAGCTGCTGGGGGAGGTCTTCTGAGTCTCTGAGGATGGGCATATCTCAGAGAACCTATGGTCTCCAGTTGAATTTTTGGATACAGGAGCACACTCGGTCAGAAACTGACCAAAAGTGCAATTGGGTCCGGCCACAGTGGCAGTTAAGAAGGGTCTCATGAGAGCTCCMCAGATGACCCCAAACTGACCATACCCCAGCCCTGTGACAGTGAGAGACCTTCCTTGGAAGCTAAGAGAACAGCTCAGGATGGAACGTTGTTTATGCTGGAAAGTTCCAACCCCAGAGCCAAGAAAAAGAAGAGAGAAAAAGAGAAAGGAGGGTGTGGGGGGGGGTGGAGATTAGATATTAAGAAATCTCTATCTAGGAAGGTGGAGTTCTCAAATTTGAGAGCAGGGTCCACAGGTGGGTCACAAGATCAGCAAAGTGGCAGGACAGATTGCAGGGCAAGGACCTGAACCTGGAACCAGATCGCAAGGCAAGGGCCTGAACCTGGAATGTTCTCCAGAGTGCATGTACACACTCCAGTGTTCCTTAGTAGATGTCAAGATGAAAGGACTTTGAATCCTAAGTATAAAATCAGTTAAATCGGCATGAAAACAAATCCTTCTCGCAGGCACTATTAGGATTCCGAGCTAGAAGGGGGTGGGGGAGACATTAACGAGGAGAGAGAGCAAGGTGCAGCACCAAGACAATCAGCTGATTAGATATGAGAACTATGTCAATGTTAAATGTCCCGGGCTGATAATCAGGCTGTGGTTACATAAGACAATGGCCTTGCTCTTAGGAAATACATGAAGGACTAGGGGAAGGGGCACCCCACTTGTGACTTACTCCCCAGTGATTCAGCAAAAGTACTATTCATGTGGTTCATCACAGCAGTGGACAGGGATGGGACACCCTGGCCCATCGGACTGAAGGGCGTCAGAAATTCACTGAGATTCGCTCACAACTTTACTGAGCATTTTCAGTTTCTGTTCAAATAGAACCTTCAGTGAAGCTGGGGCTGTAGCTCGTAGCAGAGCTCAGAATTAGTACCTTTCCACCCCCAGCAGTGTGTGCATGTACACACACACATACACACACACACTCACGCACTCACACACTCACACACACTCTCACACACATTCATATACACACATACACACTCTCACACATTCACATACACACACATACTCACGCACTCACACACTCATACACACATTCACATACACACACACTCACACACTCACACACTCATACACACTCTCACACACATTCACATACACACACTCATACACACACACACACACACACACACACACACACACACACACACGGAAGAGATTAGAGAGGCTTGAGATCAAAAGCCAGGGCCCCCTTGAAGGTAGGGCACCTCATCCAAGCTCCTGCTCCCTGCTCCCCTTCCCTCCCCTGCCCACCCCCAACGATATCTACCTCAGCTACTCCTTGCCACAGCATGGGTACAGGCAGACCAAGTGACCCTCCACCTAGAGGTACCAAGAATAAGGTACTGAGGCCATCTCAGGAATCTTCTCTTCTAGAGCCTGGCGGTCGCACTACATTGGAGACTCCTCCCCCATGGCATCCTGCTGTGGGAGGCGGTGGTGAGCCTGAGCCTATAAGGAAGCTGAAAAGTTACTTACGCTTGAGAGGCTCCTCTGAAGAGGCTGTGGCACTGGCTCTGCACCTGTTGCAAACAGGAAGCAAAGAGGTGTGGTCAGGGCCTGCATGCCCAGGGTGACCGGGCCTGACCATGGGTGACTCCCAACACAAGCTAGCGAGGGCCTCCTTGAGCCTGTGGGACGCGGACCCAGGGATGAAGGATGCTGAATCTCGAGCTTGCATACACACATTGACTCGCACTCTCCCACGAGTGGCCAGCCAGACACAAGCATACCTGCTCCCCCCACCCCTCCTGCTCTCCTTCTAATTCACTCTGAATCCTTTCTTGGGTTTTACTGCTCTTGAACACCTAGACAGTGAATCACCCAACCTGCTGGAAGCCCTGGTGGGTTTGATGTACAATAATGGTCCCTTGGGGCCAGGGAGATGGCTCCTCGGTCAAGGTGCTTGCTACCAAGCCTGATAACCGACATTTACTCTGGGCATGCTTCAGATACATACACACATATATCTCTCTCTCACACACACACATTTTATATATACTAAGATAGGTTCTTTTTGCTGGTGTGCACACATGAGCCACTCACTAGACCAGACCAGAAAGCCTACACCCCTATTAGCTCTGGTCCCAGGTCCCAGATCAGTCACTCGCTACCCCCTAAGGACAGTGTAAGGCTAGACAGAGCAGGTAAAGAGGCTCCAAGATTCTCTTTATTACTGTCACCATCATTGCCATTACATTTCTGTGTGTGGCAGGTGGGGGGACAGGGGGTATGTGGAGATCAAGGGACAACTTGCAGGAGGCTCCTGGGGATTGAATTTGGGTCATCAAGCTTAGGAGGCAGTGAGTTCCTTTGCTGTCTGAGACACTACGACTGTCCAGCCCCAAGATCCTTAGAAAAGGCATACTCCGCCAGTTACCACGTTAAACTTGCTGAGAACCATCACGCCCAGGAAACCTGTAGGACTCTGCTGCATGGCCGCACTCCTGGGGATGGCCCAGAGGCCATCTCATGAATTTTGATTTACTTATTCATGTTACATAGCATGTTCAGGGTGGACCCCCAGAGCCTTGTGCACTCTCAGTGGGAGCACCACAATAGGGCTGTACCCCAGACACTTAAAAACAAAACAGGGAGTCTCTGTTCTTTAGAACTGGATTTGGGAAACAGACAAGCAGGGACAGAGCTCTGGGCCTGGCGTCTCAGGCCACCCGCAGCGCTGCTGGCCCAGACACAGGAAGGCCTTTCAGCCTTCCTGGATTATAAACATGTTTAGAATCAAGAAAAGTATTCTTATCAATGGAGATCTAAGATTTCAAGGACACTTAAACTGGAATTAATGGTGATGTACARGGATGAGGGGGTAGGCAGGGGCACACCTGTACCCCCCCCCCAAGTTCCACCTATCCTCTCTGGCAGTAATTCTAGCTTCTTCCACAGCCTGAGCAAAGTTATGGCTGCTCTGTCAGTATATTGCCAGCCTCCCTCCTCAGACCACTCACTGCTACACAATGACACACTGAACTCAGGCAGAGTCCAAGGTACCATATGGTAGGAACAGTCAACAATTTTTTAAGCACCTACTATATAGCAGGCAGTGTTCGAGGGAAGACCACACCTCAAGAAGCCAAGGTCCTGTCCTCAAGGAACCCAGAACTCTAAGGTGAGACTGAACCATGAGTGGGAAGCCGCTAGGGCTTCCTCCACGTCCTCGGTGGACACGGCCCTACAGAAGCCGAAGTGGGTCAGTAATACCTACGATGGGTGAGGCACAGAGATGGGAAATGGTAACAAGTACCTGACTCTCCTGGGCCAGGCCAAAGGAAGGAAGATAATGAAGATGGAGACACTGTGCTTAAAGCACAATTCTCAGCACATTGTTCAAGGAACCTGGGGCCATGGCATTGTCTGGATAAATGCTGACCGGCAAGAGGCCAGCTCGCCTCAGACAGATAAGAACCGCCCTCTGTATCAGTGGGTCTGTGTGGTTTGCTGGCACTCATAGCCAATGRAGGAACAGTCTGAACTGATTTGACCTGGTGAAGYACATCTATGGATCTCACCTCCTACTCCTGGAGAAACATGTRAACTAGACCTGGCCAATCCGAGTTGCTCATTCATGGACTTGACTGTGCCTKGACAATTCAAATGACAGCCAGAACTCTTGTTAAAAGCCCTGGGTGGGGYTGGGAAGCTGGCAAGATGGCTCAGTGGGTTAAAGACACTTGCCATATAAACCTGGCARCCTGAGTTCCATCCCCAGAACCCATACAAAGGTGAGAGACGAGAACAGACDTCACAGTTTTCCTGACATCCATGTGCATGGCAAGCCACATGCACTRCCCCACACACACACATGCACACACCATGCACACATATATAATCCAAAAATTATTTAAAAGAGGAGGAGGAGGTTTCTAAGTTGAGATGGCTTGTGGCGACAGGGTTTCTCTGGGGCGGCTAAGGTCCCTCAGGGAGAATGGAGTAGGCACTGGGGAACACAGCCCAGAGACAGAGCAGACTAATAACATCTCAGCACCCGAGTACAGCCACACCTGGAGGATTCCTAACCTGCCCTCTTCTGGTAAATGTATCAGTCCACGTTCTATTTACCTCTAAAGTTAATTTAAACTGATTTTTGCCRACTACAACCGTGAGAACCCAGTCTTATTAGGTCATAGAGGAAGACCAGCACTRGARAGAAAGAAGCAGGAAGAACAGGAGGTGGAGACTGACCTGAGCTACATARTAAGCTTGAGGCCAGCTTGAGCTRCATAGAAAAACCTCATCTCAAAAACGAAATAAATACAAGGCTAGAGAGACGGCTTAGCAGCTGAGAGTRWTCGCTGTGTTTGCAGAGGGCTGGAGTTCACTTCCCAACACTCACATTAGGAGGCTCATAACCAACTGCGACTCTGGCTTCAGGAGATCTGAAGCCCTCCCTCTTCTGGCCTCCTAGGATACCTGTACACACTTGGACATACACACATATATACATACACACAAAAACATATATGCACAGCAATATAATTAATTAATGAATACCTAAGGATATGGGTAGGGTGCTTTCCTAGTGTGAGCAAGGTCCTGTGTCCATCCTCAGCACTGTGTGTATGTGTGTGTCTGTGTGTATGCATGTAAGAGAGATAGAGACAGACAGACAGCCCTGTGCCCTGGCTTGAACCTGCTGTGTCATTTTATGCTCATTCCTATCTGACATTCAGCCCATTAGTACCAACGTGGAGGATGCAGGTGACAGATGACTTGACATCTGAGGTTCCCCACAGCCTAACATTCTGTCCATCATGTGTCTGTTGCAAAGGTTAGGCCTGACCCTCCCGCTCATCACCAGTCCTCGCTCCAGGGCACACAGGAAGAAATGCATGTTTAAATCAGCMCCCCCCCYRCCCCCGTAGGCCTGTGAAACATCTGGAGGACTCTTTACAACAGACTGCAAACCCCACCCCCAGCTCTGAATGCCAGATATGGATGGAGCCGCCTGTTCTCTCCCCTGTCCTGTGATAACTGTCACTTCTGGTCCAGTGACCACCATTTTCTAAGAACTCAGACTCAATCTGTCTTTTTCTTTCAGCTACTGAGCCCAGGTGACCCGTGTAAACATAGACCCCAGGCAGGTAGGAAACTAGACCTCGGGGCTCCTCTGCATCCTCAAAGCARAGCCCAACTGGAGACAATTCTAGGGGTTTGCAGCTTTCTACAAGGGCAGCACAGATCCTGGGTCAAGGGCTTCTGCTAGCCCCCATGCTAGATGTTTCTAATCAGAGGCCATGTGAGGGSTGCTCCAGCAGGCCCTGTGTCATCTTCCAGGAGCTGAAAGCCTCTCAAAGACTCCCCTACACCATCACCACCCCAGCAGGCAACATGCCAGATCCCATGCTGGGGGCCTTGTCCTGACACACTGCCTGGAGCCACCAGGCCTGTCTGCAGGGCCTGGCTGGCCCTGGGCTCTCCCTGACTTACATCCGACTTGGCTGCCTGCAAAAGCCTCCTGCGGCTTTTTGGACCGCCGACACTGCAGAGTAGCAAGTGGCTTCCCCATAAGCATCCTTTCCAAGGTGGCACTGGCCCAAGGCCGGCTCAGCCAGCTCCCAGCCCTATGACCTTGAGCCAGTCACCTGCCCCCAGGAAGGCTTTGGGGTTTTCCTATGCAAAATACRAACRCTARAGAAATAGAATTTATCATATTATTCATCTTTTGGAGGAGAAGGGTCTACAGCCTGGATCTCCCTCYCTCTGTGGCTCAGAGAYTATATTGCCCTAACTCCTGGGCTCTGRCCACACTTCCGCCTCAACTTCCCACACAAYTGGACCACAGGTGTACCCGCTGTGCAGCTAGCAATCTCAGCTAAGCTTTTAAGGAATACCTAATGGTAGGTCCCAACTTGGAGATTCCAACTTGACCTGTATCACGACAGAGAGAAAGCCTAGCATGGCGGTGCACACCTGTAATCCCAGCATGCAGGAGGCTGAAGCAGGAGGATCATGAGTTTGTGGCCATCCTGGGCTGCAGAAAAATTTTTWAAAAAATCACATTTAAAAACAAAATCTGATCAGAGGTACCCTACAACACCACAATGAACCACACCTAGTGGCTCCAGGATCCTGGTAACAGCAATCTCAGATCAGGGTAATGTTAGGAAGTTAAGAAAAATTACTAACGGGCTGAGGAGTGGGGCGGGGGGGGGGGGGAGGGGCTCAGGCTGGGGCCTTAGGGAGAGCTATCCCCACTGAGTGGAGGGATGACCATAAACAAGGTTTTTCTGGTGGCAGGTTCAGGCTTTCCAGGGATGCTGGCAGAGGCTGGACTCTACATTGAAAGGAAGCAAATTATCCTTTGGCTGGAGCCTGTGCCCCAGAACTCAAAATAGGAGTCRACACTAAGAGGCGTGGCTCTCGCTTAGGGAGGAGACCACTGTGGTGGGTTCCAAGTGATTTCCCAGTTCCAGCCCTTAAAATCTGTTTTATTTGTATTTCCTGTGCATTGCCTGTATGAGGGTGCTGGATGCCCTGGAGCTGGAGTTACAGACAGCTCTGAGAAGCCTCTCGGTTGCTGGGAATTGAATAGAGCTCCTCTTAACCACCGACTCACCCCCTCCCACCCCACTTTTCCAGCTCTCAACTTACTTAACTTCCTAACATTACCCTGATTTGTCCCTGCCTTCTTACAAAACAGACCCACACACATGGACCCTGGGACTCACCCCAGCTGGAGAACCAGGCATAATCTCAGGGAAGRTCAAGGTCACAGCAATCCCTCATCCAGACCATACTGACTCAGTGCCCGACGGCTTCTCCCTTCTCCTTTCAGCCAATCAAACACTGCCACGAGAGGTGGCAGGTTCTGAGCCAGTGGGGTTTGAGGACACAAAGAAACATCACACCTGATGCTCAGCACCCTCCACACCACACCCCAAGTCCCACCACTGCCACAGTCCACCACGCCACACCTCCCCTACTGCACCCTGATGGGTTAGAGAAAAAGAAATCATCTCAGTGTCTCACACTGCTTCCCGGGACTGGAGCAAAGCCCTTACCTATCATTGTGGGGGGCCGGGGGGGGGATGTCATCCACAGAAGCCCACCCTCCAAAAATATACACAAAACACTTGGTGTGGCTTAAAAGCTGACAGGGAGTGGGGGAAAGATATTCCACAAGGGTTGACACATTTTTTTTCAGGCTCACAACAGGATACCTTTAAAAGAAGCCCACCTTCTACCGTGAGAAATGAAAGACAGAAATAGACTTCCACAGCACCAAGGGAAGGGGCTGGCAGGCGTGGGTTTTTTTTTCTCTTCTTTTTTTAAAGATTTGTTCTAATCTATATTCTCCCACTAATAGTTTAAGCAAACCCACATTGTTCCCACAGAGATATTCCTTACTAAAAGCTGGTGGCACAGCTCTGCTCAGCACTACTCTGGAATTCTAGTCTCCAAAGTGGGATGCCTCCTTTCAAAGGAAGGGTCAGGCCATCCTGGAAAACCAGCAAGAGGACAAGCGTAGGTGTACCTCACACTGTGACCACACAAACTCTCTTCCTCATGATCTCCTCAAACCCGAGGACCAGAGAGGGATAAGGACACCAGCCCTAGCTCTCGATGCCTGACTTTGATTTTAAACCTTCACCTGCATAACTTGTTTGCTGGACATCCACCACTCCTGCCAAGCATCCAGCCCAGGAGGGTATCTTTCCGACTGCCCTATTCACTGGTGAAAGCGGAACAACCTGGAAGGAATAAGTACCTGCTAGGTGGGTGGATGGGTGGGTCCAAGCCTGGACCAAGAGATGTTCAAAGAATAGGCTCTCATTTCAGGATGGGGGTGCACTTCTGTGAGCCAGGCCCCTCTGCTAGATGCCGGAGTATCTCCCCTCCTGTCAGTGTGTCCCCAGCGGGTGGTCAGGTGGATATACAGCAAGCTCACAGAGGTCCAAGATCAGGCCAGGGGACAGAGCTCTAGGAGCTCAGGCAGGGACGTTTAAGTCCTCTTTGATTCTTGTGATCTTTGGCTTCCTGTATGTTAAGCACCACCTGGGGTCAAGGAGTGCTTCTTGGACCAGGGAAGCTTCAAGCTGTACTTGAGGAGTGGGAAGAAGATGGGGAACACAGGACTAGGTTCAACGGAGAAGCCCAGGCCACAAGGAGGGGCGAGCCAGATCTGGGAAAGAGTCTAACATCAAATTCTTCTTTAGAGTTAGTCACAGAGTTCACAGAGTGCTGTGGAGCCACTGGAAGCCTCTTGAGCAGGAGATTGGCTCAGCATTACTGCCTAGATGGTACAGAGAGGTGCCCAGGAGACATGGCCGCTGGTCAGGAGGCTGTGGATAGCAGGTGCCATCTGGTGACAGAATGAAGGTCCTTGAAATCATGACCAGCCTTCCATTGGGGCTGATTAGCCCTGGAGCAGGGGCAGAGTCCTCAGAACGGCCCTGTCCCAGCACCCTTCACCCACTAGGCATGACTGCACAGAGCCACAGGCCAGCACACTTCTCTACCCGCTACCAAGCATCTAGCAACCTCAGCCTCCGGGCTTTCCGTAGGAAGGGGGCTGATGGAACATGGAGACCAGTCACATTCCACTTCTACCCTGTTACAAGCACCATGGAAATAGGACACTCAGAATGTCCCAGCTAGGAGACCTAGCCTAAAAGTTCCATCTACTTAATGGGGATACCAAGGCTGGGGGGGTGTGGAGGGGGGGGAATGGAGATGGGACAAGGTAACCAGCCTGGGAGACGGATAGGGTAGGCTCAGTTAACAGATGTCTCCTGTCCACTGGATGCCCAACAAGTTTGGGCAGAATGTCCTTCCCACCCTTCCCCCATGCAGCTCAGTCCTGGGCTGACCAGATCAGTTCATCAGGACCAGGTTCCAGGTTCTTCCCCGAGCTTTCTGGGAGTTGGGTCCTGGCTTGTGATTATCTCTCAAGCAGCCCGCCCTTGGGGAGGGGGAGGGCGGTGCTTCCTTCCTAGCCTGTTCCCATTAACTGAGACTATGAATAACAGCATGGAAACATTGAGGTGAGGGGCTAGGGTGTGGCTCAGCGGCACAGCACCTGCCTAACTGTAGAAACCTCCCTGGGTTCCATCCCCAGATAAGTCGCTTGCACAAGATCTTGCCAGTGTCCTTAACCTACCTCCGAGAAGRGGGGAGTTTTACATAATCAGAAATGGTGGGCACCGCAGAGGCAGGGAAACTGAACAATAGGTAATTTGAAGGCTGGATCTCTTCCACTGATAAACACCTYACCCAGACCTCACCAGAGCTCCTAGTCCCTGAGGTAGGTGGGTGGGTGGGGCAGTTTAGCTGGGTGATCCCAAAGTCCACAGTCCCTGAACTCCACAGTCAATGGACCACTCTTCCGCACACCTGCGACCTGTTCCCAAGTGCCTGCCCTCAGCATAAAAGGCCTGAGATTGTACATTAACCTCCAGATACTCATCTTCTCCCCCTCCCTATGTTGGTCTCACTCTCCCGAGCCGCCCAGCGCCAGAGACTGGTTTATTCATTGCTGCCCTTCCTGCCCCTGGGATGGTGCCTGACATGCAGTAGGTGCTCAGTAAGCCTCTGCGGTGCAAACAGTGGTACACACCTGCAGTTTCAGCCACCTGGGAAGCTGAGGCAGGAGAATTGAATGGGTGAGATCCTATATTTTAAAAGACACGTGTTCCTCCTGTCAGTGGTAAGGGCTGGGGGCTGCTGTTCACCTTCAGGGCCAGTTGGAAGCTACTGAGTGAGGCGACGCCCTCACTGAGCTGTAGTCTGGGTGGTCAGCTAGGACAGAAGAGGCCAGCGGGTCACAAGCCAAGGATGTGCAAAGTGGGCCGATGGGCTTGTCTGTTCTCAGTGTGTTCTGCAGGGCATTCTGCGGGGTGGCAGGTCATAATGGGCCATTGTTTGAACAGACCAAGTGGCAGAACCTGGAACAGTATGACGCTGTTTTTGTTAAAAACAAAACCAAACCACAGCTGGCTRGCTGGCTGGCTGGCCTGCTGAGCAAATCCTTACACCCACAAGGAAATGAAAACGGACCCAGAAAGTGATAAAAAGTCTGCGTTCCGACAGACACTACAGGTACCACACAGCTAAAGCTGCATGAGAGAGCAACAGATAGTCTTAAGGTCTTTAATTTAGTCATTTTTAGCRTTGGGGACGGAACCCAGGCCTCACACTTGTTCCACACCTTTTACCCTCAAGCCAATCTTATACGTGGATATTTTATAATGATCTGAAGGAGATATATTTTAGGTTATAATAGTTCTGTATTGTTTGAGGWATACAATTTTTGTAGCTGAAAAGTGAATTATTTAGCAGTTTGTCATTCCTACACAAATGAAATGGTATGTCCATTAAAAAAAAGCTAGCATACAAGGCCCACAGGAGATGCTCTCACAATACTAAACCTACAGACAAGGCRTCTGCAGGACAGATGGACAGCTGTTGYATGGTTACCATGCCTCTTGCCCAGAGGGCACACGATAGTATTCAAATCCAGAAAGCAATGACCTCTAATTTAYACTGCCTCYTATCCCCCTTACACATAATTAAGATAAAGTTTAATTTATAAATTAGTCATTCTGAGAGCAATAACTCATAATTAAATAGAATTATGACCCTATACTGTCATAAAATGTATTCAACAAAACAAGTATTGCTCATTTCTAGAATTTTCCATTTAACAGTCAGTGCCACAGTTAGCCATA
>BDUI01007232.1:47416-61487 GCA_002335545.1 Apodemus speciosus
AACCAAATGATTTAGAAGATATTATATAATGATTTGAACAAGGCAGAAACCTTGTCTTCATATTTAACTTACAAAGAGAATTCTGTTTTACTAATTTCAGCTGTGAWGTAGTCAGATTTTCTCCTTGCTGATTTTTATTCTCATCGTCTTCCCCATCTTGCACTACAAAATCATCAATCATGTAATCATCTGCATTTTCATCATAACTGTAATCATCCTCATCCTCATCTTCATCTTCATCATCAGTGCTCGAACAAGAGTCCTTTTCAGAGTCCTAATTAAATGAGAAGAAATGCTCCAGTAAATATTGTGCCTTTAAAACAGCCAACATGGCTTTAAAGTTAAATCTGAAAGCATAAAAAGGTACATATTTTAAAGCTAACTACTGAACTTTTAAAACTGAGGAACTATAAATTTTGGTTATGTTTGGTAAAATGTTTAAAATAAACATTAAGAGTATAAGCAATTAAGAATGGGAAAGATCATACAGAACAACAAATAGTCTTTTGATATTTTTTAAAAGGAGAGTGGGGCTAACAATAAAATATTATTATTAAATACAATACTACATTATGACATTTAGAAATGCTTAGTTTAAAACTCTAGCCTTATTGAAAATAGAATAGAGTCAATACTTTAATGTTTATAGAACCTACTTTCAAGTAAAAATTCAACGACATGAAAACAAACAAAATCAAACACACCTCAAAATCTCTACCACTATTGCGTCTCTGTCTCTGGCGTGATCTTGCGGAGAGTTCCTGTAGCTTCTGGTGGTATTCTCGCTTTCGAGCAGCTGATGATTTCTCAGTAGTTTCTTGCTGCATTTCCAATGAAGAACATTCATCCTCGACCACCCTGCGTGGGTGTTTAGCACTTATTTTTCTAACTAGGATATCACTGTCATCACTTTCGTCACTGTCATACATCACAGAGGACAGCCTTTTTCTTTTTCCTGGCTTGATGTATTCATCTTCCACATCCTCCTCTAGGATTTGCCCAGTGCGTCTGTTGTGATGACACTCTGCTTGACCTGGGTAAGCTTCATCATCTGATAAGCCATTCTGTTTGGTTTTCTTCAGTTCTTCATCTGCTGAACTACTGCTGGTGTTAAGATGTTTACTGTTGCTTCCCTGGCTTTCAACTTTGATTAATTCAAGTTCTGTTTCCTTTTCTGGAAGTTCATTAATACCAGACTTCTTGCTAATATCAAGCTCCTCATCACTGTCAGTACTTTCCCCGCTATCATGCTCTTCATCGCTGTCAAGTACCTCATTACTATCAAGCTCCTCATCACTATCAAATAACTGTGAGATACTTCTTTTAGTCCGACGCCAATCAACTCGAGATTTTTGCTCAGGTTCTTGGGCTTTAGAATTTTTTCTTGTTTCATGTCTTCTAACATGTACCATTTTCGCTTAAGCTTCTATAAAATAAAGTTATTAGGAACATAACAGTGACAACTAGATTATAGCAATGAATACAAGGTACACATTAATTTGGATTCATTAAATAGGTCACAAAGGCAAAAATCACATGAGATACTGGAGTTAAAACATCACAGAACAGTTAATATTCAAATAATTAACTGAACAACTATTACTTTTTTCAACATCTGTTCTTAATTATGTTGTGCTGAAAATAATACAAGAAAAATCATGGTCTTGTATCCTTTAGAAAACTGAATTAAACTCCAGCATGCAAACATAATTAAGAAAAGTTGAAGTAGTCAGTGTTAATAATAAAAACAAATGTGATAGAAATGTCAAGATATAGATTAGTAAGACAATTAGTTCACCAAAATTATTTCTGACAAGCTGGTGTGGTGCATAGAAAACTCTGGTGCTGATAACGAACATGCTATACTTAGTTCATACGTATCGCCGAGGTATACTTAGTGAGGTACAGTCACTATAGACAGCTTCTGTCAGGAGCAAGGAAACAAGAACAGAAGATGATGACATGATAAAGACATGGCTTGGAGGAGGCTTAGTGAGTAAACTGTTGGCCGTGAAAGCATGAGGGCCTGGGATAGATGCCCAGCACACACATGAAAACGGGTTAGAGCAGTGCACACAAAGTGCAGAAAGGGACGGAGACAGGYGAATCTTAACAGGTAGCTCCTTGGCCTATTAGTCCAACTGAAATGGCAAGTTCTAGGTTTAATGAGAAGTGTTTCAAAAAATAATGTTAAGAAACAATTAAGATACTGCTCCATCTATCTCTGGTTTCTTCAAACACCTGCATTGGTGAGCAAACCCACATATGTTACATATATGTGTTTAACACACAAATACACGGAATTACAAAGATGATTCATCCTCAGGTAAAGAAGGATTTAATTTGGAACAGAGAAATAACATGAATTTAAAAGCCCAATCAAGTTACATGAGCAAAGTTACAATTAGTAATTGATATGAGATGACAATACAATGCTGAGCGAAAATCTGCTAAGACTGTTGCCACTATATTCCTTAGAGAAGTGGAAATGGAGTTATACTATACTTAAAATGTACAGAATAATCCCACAAAACTTACTAAAAATCCAATAATAAAAATGGTACAGATAGTTTCATGGTAAAGCAGAATGTAGTATAASGAAAAAGAAAAAGCTGTCAGTTTGTGCATGTATAAAGTATATTTCACTAAATGTATCACAAGCATGTACTAAACTACTGACAGGTAAGATAGCTAGAAATGTAATAACACATATGTACTTTTCTGGTTACCAAGGAATAGAAGTAGAGTCATAAAGTAATATGACCTCATAGTACACATGTAAGAGCTTATGAAATTATTATGACAATATTCTACAAAAGCCCATACATTAGTAAAACCTTAAAACAAAAATAATCCAAGACTATCAAAATAATCATACTGCTCATGTTTTTTATTACAAACATTAGCTTCAAATATCTACTTCATTTGTTTCACTTTGAAGGGGTTGTTAGAAGCTTAGAGAAAGAGAAATGTTTATAAAATAAAGATTAATTGTCATTGAAAACATTAAAAATTGTGTAACTATGAGGGTAGTATCAAGCTACATAGCCAAAATAATTTTAAGCAATGTTGGTATTGCTAGACCAAGTTTATAGTGTTCCAAAATTATGACTTGGAAGAGGAAAGAGTGTATCAATCGTTTAATTGTACTAATCCTGGTATGGTTATAAGGTAGTATGTCACCATATAATGGCAACTTCTCATATAAAATCAGAACAACAGAATTTATAAGGTTATAGGCTAAAAATAATCTGTATAGCATAGGCTGAAATGTAACTGTGATAATATCTGCTATAGGATATAATTAATGTAACAGTAATAGTAAGTAACACATACCAATTAGTAAACCAAATGGCCTATTTGAATTATAGCTATAATCTATACAAGGGTTATATTAAAGCCAAAAAGATAAAAACAATAGAGATAATGAAAATTACCTTATAAACAACATTCTTCAAAGGATGCTTTTTATATACCCCACTGCTTCCTAATATTCGTAATTTCAACAGTTTCAATTTGTCTTTTGTTAAACACCAGAATAAGTAGGCAGCTTATGTTTGGAGGTCATAGAGTAAAAAAATATTTGTAAGCACATATAGTTTTTAATAAGCCAATTTTGTATAAGTGTAGTATACACTCATGGCTTTCTAAGAAACTTGTTCAATTTGGGAGGAAATAATAAAAACACTTCAATAAAAACACAAATATGGTTTCATTAGATACATAAACATAAATATGAACAGTAATAAATATTAAAGTGAAAGATGGTTTTATTTTAGTACATATAACAAATTCATGTATGTGAGATCTCTCTTATAAAACTAGAACATGCTCAAAGCACATTTATTTTACTGGGCAATTCCTAGAACAACATTAGAAATGATTAAGACTATCATACTATTAAGAAGACACATGACTGTACATAATGATGGCATAAAAGAAATCATCTATACTTAATTGATCAGTGTACTTTCATATTTACTTTTAAACCCTGACAAAGAAGAGACAGCATTCATCTTCAAGTGTAAATATTAAAGACAAGGACATAGAGTTTAAGTGACTTACCAAAGATCACAAAGCTTGCTAATGACAGAGCAGGGATTAGAAACCAGGTCTCCTGATTCCCCGTCCAGGGCTACACAATGACTCCTGGTAATATCATGTGTACAGGTAGTAAAAATTAACACTTTGAAGTAGTATTTTTATTTCTTATTCGTGCTAAATTTTAGTTTTGGAAAATAATCATCAAAATGGTGAGCATTAACACACATGCTTTTTAAAAATTATGTAACTGAATTTAAGTGCACATGGGTTGTCAGAAATTTTCGAAAATTGCCCATTAGGCAAGAAGAAAATGTGCAAAAGAGATGGAAAGCTGCAGGCTTCCTTCTACCGTTCCTTTGATGTCATCAAAACCAAACCGTAAAGGAAGAGACCTCAGCAAGGTCCAAAGCAAAAATTTCCATGCAAAACTGGAGACTTTGACCATTTTAGAAGGTATATTTTTTTAAGTTAATAAAGTTTCATTTGGTCAAATGTACATTTGCCAAGGCTTCTGTCCTATTTAAAAACAGTCATTTCCACCAGTACGGTAAAATAAACTGGCTATCTAAAGGGAGATTTTGAATGTGGATAGCTCTTCTTTTTAAATTATGGCTATCTTTACTAAATTATCTGGGAAGGGAAGAATGGCAGAGGAGAAAGGCGAGTGATCTTGGGGAAAATACGAGAAAATGAAGTCAAGTACATGGGTAAGACTGCTCCTTGTTTAGAATTCTCCTGAAAAAGAATCCATGCAAATGGGTGTAAGTTTTGTTTATGCTGAGGAATTCAAATGAGAATTTTATTATTATTTCTTACCTTCAGGCAAAGACAAAAACAAAGACTCCACCAGAAAGCATCAAATAAGTGAATGAAGGTCAATACTATCGTGTGTTTAATAGTTCTCATGTAAGATGCACATACTAATTTTGATGTCTGCCAAAGAATATTAATTCATATTTGCATCTTTCTTTCAAAGTAACTTTACAAGCAGAAGGTACTGTGTTGATGCTACTTTGAAAATCCTACCAAAAGGAATTAATTCATGAAATTTGTAAAGCCCAACGTTCTTTTATGTTTTCCTTTATATGGTGGAAAGGAAATGTTATAAACCAAAGAGTTATTGAACATTTATCAAAATGCCAGCAGATGTTCTGGTGTAGCGTTGCTACTAGAGGAAATAAATGCAGTCTCTGCTCCCAAAGGAGCTCACAATCTTATGAAATTATATGGGACATCAAAACCAAAGCAGCTCAATAAAGGATTTGAGGGCTACATGCATGATTCTGTTTAAAATTTTATCACAATGGTCTGAGTCAATTTGTTATAGTCCTCCCATTGGCTGGTAAAGTGTGCAGCATACATAACACACCAGAAAGAAAAGGAAATGATGAAGTAAGTATATAAAGAGGCAAACCAATGCCTCCCATTTGACTTCAGAGTTCAATACTTTGTAGAATGGGTCCTGCCGGCCTGGTATCCAGGATAACTAGCATCTGTGATGAGGGCTGTGGCTCCCTAAATCCAGCAGGGCCAAATGGAAGAGAGAAGAAATGATCCTTTGGGTGTGAATTATCAGGATCACATTCCTGAATACCAACCTGGCTCTCTGGTGGTGGGACTCGTTCTCCAGATTCAGGAAGTGGGTGTTCAGGCCTCCAAAATGGAGGGACCAGACAGCTGTTGATAGAAAACAGGAACTTTAATACAGCTTCACCAAGACTGCGCATGAGCCATAGAAAGGCTGTGTACCCACCCACGGATAAGGGTCTGGAGAGACACGGAACAGGAATAGGTTGTGCACTCAGATAGGGGTGTGCAGACAAATTTCCCAGAAGGCTCCGTGCACAGATAGATAAGGGTCCTAGGAAACAACTGAGGAGACATTCACGGAGGACTATGCTCCCACAGGCAGGGTGTGAGGAGACACCCGTAGGCCCCTTCCCGCGTCCGTGACGCACATCTAATAGATGGTGGGTCGCAACACTGCGGGCGCTGGCCTCTCCCCTTCACGCCGCAAGACGCCGCCTAGGCCCTGCGAGAGGCTAGGCATCTCCCCCTCCCCGCCTCTACACTAATTATCAGACCGTGACCAGACCGGAGAGAATTCCCGCCAGAAACCCGCAGGCAGCCACCCTCCAGCTCTCACCTTTCAAAGCGCCTCCGCCTCCGCTCCCGCCTCCTTCCTGCCTCGCTTTCGCCCCGCCCCTGCCTCGCCTCCGCCTCTGCCCCGCCTCCGCCTCCGCTCCCGCCTCCTCCCTGCCTCGCTCTCGCCCCGCCCCTGCCTCTGCCCCGCCTCCGCCTCTGCCCCGCCTCCGCTCCCGCCTCCTCCTTGCCTCACTCTCGCCCCGCCCCTGCCTCTGCCCCGCCTCCGCCTCTGCTCCCGCCTGCCCCGCCCGCCGCGCTCGCCCCGCCTCCGCCTCCGCCCAGGTTCCCTAGGCCCCATGTTCCTCCCACTTTCCGGGGAAACCCGGAAGTTCCGCCTCCAGGCGGGGCAGGGGCGGGACCGAGGTGCGGAATCTGGGGCGCGGCTTCCGGGAGCGCGCGCTGAGGGAGGAGCGGCTGCGTCGCCCTGTTGGGGAGCCGCCGAGGTGGGAGAGCGGCGTGGGGCGTACAGGGCGGGGGGACAGAGCGGGCCGGGCCGGGGCGACGGCCTGATTGCGGGTGGAGGAGCCGGTAGGCCTGTTCCCTGAGGAAGAGGAGCCCGGCTTCCTTCCGCCCTGCGCCAGCTCTGGGGTGTGGCAGTGAAGGGCCTGTACCCCGGGCCTGGACTGGAGCGGTAACTGCGGTCACAGCAGCTCTAAATCACAAGTCTCTAGTCCCGATTATCCGCGAGGATGTGAGGCCGCCTCAGCCTCACTTCTGGTAAAGGCCTGCCCCGCAAATTTCCTGTCACCTTCTCTGCCTCGCCCTTGCTAGCCCAGCGTCAGGGCTGCAGAGGCTGAAACAGGTCGCGTGCTCTTAAGGACTGTCACAGTGAGTTCCAGATTCTCACCATGTCAGGGAAGCGGAAGCGTGTGGTATTGACTATTAAAGATAAACTCGATATAATAAAGAAACTTGAAGATGGAGGTTCTTCCAAGCAGTTGGCGGTGATTTATGGAATTGGTGAAACAACAGTCAGGGATATAAGAAAAAACAAGGAGAAGATCATAACTTATGCAAGCAGCTCTGATTCCACAAGTCTTCTGGCCAAGAGAAAGTCTATGAAGCCATCCATGTATGAGGAACTGGACAGAGCAATGTTAGAGTGGTTCAATCAGCAGCGAGCTAAAGGGAATCCCATATCTGGACCAATTTGTGCCAAACGGGCAGAGTTCTTTTTCTACGCTTTGGGAATGGACGGTGATTTTAACCCTTCTGCTGGTTGGTTAACACGCTTTAAGCAGCGGCACAGCATTAGAGAGATTAACATTAGAAATGAACGATTAAATGGAGATGAGACTGCCGTGGAAGATTTTTGTAACAACTTTAGAGATTTTATCGAACAGGAAAATCTGCAGCCAGAACAGATCTACAATGCAGATGAGACTGGACTCTTTTGGAAGTGCCTACCTTCCAGGACTGCAGTAATTAAAGGTAAATGTACTGTCCCTGGGCACAACTTAGGTGAAGAAAGAATCACCGTTATGTGTTGCACCAATGCAACAGGCTTGCACAAACTTAAACTTTGTGTTGTGGGCAAAGCAAGGAAACCTCGTTCCTTCAAGTCAACTGACACCTTAAACCTGCCTGTCTCTTATTTCAGCCAGAAAGGTGCATGGATGGATCTCTCCATTTTCCGACAATGGTTTGATAAGATTTTTGTGCCTCAGGTTCGAGAGTACTTAAGATCCAAAGGCTTGCAGGAAAAAGCAGTGCTCTTGCTGGATAATTCCCCAACACATCCAAATGAAAATGTCCTGAGATCAGATGATGGTCAAATATTTGCTAAATATTTACCACCTAATGTAGCTTCATTGATTCAACCCTTGGGTCAAGGAGTCATAGCAACCATGAAAAGAAACTATCGTGCAGGTCTTCTCCATAACAATTTGGAAGAAGGTAATGACCTAAAATCATTCTGGAAGAAGCTGACTCTGTTGGATGCACTTTATGAAATAGCAATGGCATGGAACTTAGTAAAGCCAGTTACTATTAGCAGAGCTTGGAAACAGATTCTTCCTGCCATGGAGGAAAAAGAAGGGTTGGACTTCGATGAAGATATTTCTGGTGCTACTGTGGCTACCATTTTACAGCATACCAAAGGACTGGAAAATGTGACTCCTGAAAATTTGGAAAAGTGGCTTGAGATTGATAGTACTGAGCCAGGGTATGAAGTGTTAACTGACAGTGAAATCATCAGAAGAGCCCAAGGCCAGACAGATGAATCCAGTGAAAATGATGAGGAAGGAATTGAATTGATTCCAGAGAAACATATAAATCACACAACTGCTCTCCAATGGACTGAGAATTTATTAGATTATCTAGAACAGCAAGGTGATATGATTCTACCTGACAGACTGGTAATACGTAAGCTTAGAGCCACCATTAGAAATAAACAGAAAATGACAAACCCAGGTCAATAACAGCATTTGAATTTTATAATTGTTATAATTGTATTTGTGACACTTTGCAATGTGGTGTAATTTTATTCATGTTATACATTGTCAAACATAATCCTGTGAAGTACATATCCAAAGTATATCTTAAGTGGTTTAAGAATTGTGTGTTTCATTATGTGTCTTATCCCCTTATTTGTAAAAACAGAACTACTTCTGTGTATATATAAATGACACTCATATATTTGCTTTTGCGAATTAGTGACCTCTTCTCTAGGAGTAGCATTCCCTACATTTTCTAGCTTTAAAAGTTACAGTGAACAGATTGAGCACTTTCCTGAACTCTTTTGCTTGAATTTTGAGGACTGCAATAGCAATCTTTTCTTGTGCTAACCACATTAAGTGGTTGTCTGGTTTTTGTATTTGTATAGGCTGAGAATTAATTAGATTTTAGGATGATATATAATAATATAAAAGTGAAATTCAATAACAATGGTGGAGATCTATGAATTATAAAAAATAGAATCATGTCTGTTTTCTTATTTTCTTTATGGGTAGAAAAGATAACTCTGGAAATGCATTATTTGTACGAAGTAATTTTAAGTGAGAGAAACCAGCAAGCTGATTTTTGGGAGGTATCACTTCATTTGAAGGAAACTGGGTATTGAAAACTTGGGAAACAATGGGTTATTTATACAAAGAAAAATAATTTGGTCTTTTATTTTGAGTTGAATTATTTATTTACTTAATTTTTCATAAATGGATTTAATTATTACATGTAATAGTAAATCCCACTAATATTTGGGAAACATCTGAAATTTGAAAGTTATTTTTTTTTTTTTACTGAGTCTAAAAATATCTATAACTTGAAAAGCTTTTGTCATATTTGGCTGATTTTATTTGATATAAAAAAATAAARTTTTTATTTTAGATAATTCATATGTTTGTATTCTGTTTTTTGAAGAAAGCAGAAATAACTGGGAAGTGCTAGGTATAATAATGTTAATTTTTTCGACACAAAAAAGCAATTTTGTAATTTGTCCTAAGAATTTTGACAGATTTTCTTAATTCTGATAATCTAAGATATAGAAAATAGTTTGCATATGTTACAATTACTATAATTTAAAAGAAAAGTATTTTTATTATAGCATGTCTGAGCTCAAAACTTATTAAAAAAAACAGAATTGGTCACAGTTTTGAATGTTTTGATTTTTCCATTGGGATGTCTTGGGATTCTAAAAGTTTTAAAAGAGATTTTTATCCTTCTGTATTTCTGTTATATTTATTTTAGATATGTGTGTGTGTCTGTCTCTATTTTTCAAAGTACCATTTTATGATAAAAAGTGTGTTTAAACTTGGGTTTGTTTGATTCTCTCAGTGCCTAAGGGAAGAAAAACATTAAAAGTAAACATGGCTATTAAATTAGAACAATTATTAGTTAAATTACATATAAAACATTTTTATAGAAAATGAAAATATTATAAAACACTATAAAGCTTCTTTGTTCTTTTTTTTTCCTGGATTTACTTAGGTTTTTTGTTGTTGTTGTTGTTGTTGTTGTTGTTGTTGTTGTTGTTGTTTTTAATGTGAAATGCAGTGATATCATTGCCACCTAGTGGTCAAATCACCCTTACTGTTGAACTGCTTGGTTAATTTTTAACAACATCTAGTAAAAGGTTCACTATGTCCTTGAGGGTCAATTTTTTGAGTAACGCTAGACTGAAAAGCTGCTCTTCTTTGGTTTGAGCTATTTGTTCTCTGAAATTTGCAAACTAACAAGCTAGCAGTTCTATATTGGTCCAGAATGCTTAATTTTAACAGCTGCCATTTTTTGAATGTTTTGTTCTAAGTTATGTACTTTTATTATTTAGTCCTCTAAATACGAATTATATGGAAGCTGTTAAGAACCTGCTAGTTAAGAACTTAAGCTCCGGTGTTTGACACTAATCAATCTAACTAAATTTATTCTTTCCCAGTCTTCTGTATTTATTATTTACTTACTGTCTCCCTCTATCATTTCCGCACATGTGAACTTTCTTATCTGTTTCCAAGAACACTGGTGGTAACCACTGCTTTTTTCCCCTTTATTCTTTTATGAGATTTTCTTCCTCTCTATTCTGTAGTACTGCTGTTATCTATTTACATCAGTCATAGCATTTGAAGCTTGGATTTTCTGTCTATTGATTTTGAGGTTGTGAGAATTATTTCTTACTCCAATCTAGTTAAAGCCAACATTGGCAAAATGAACATTTTGGATGCAAATTTCTTTTGAGTTCATGGGGCTGTCTTGAAGAAAATAGAAGAGTCAGCATAATATCAATATGGAAGTCTTGCTAGGCCGAAGATATTGAAAATCATTACTGTAGGAAGCACCACATAGGGTCAACATTGGAGAAATCAGGATTGTCAGTGATGCCTAGTCACCTGAAATGCCAGAGTGAAAATAGTCAAAACAGCCTAGTGATCCTTTGCTATTCCATTAGCCAGCCTCCACCTGAATCTCCCCAATATCCTAAGCACTGTGTTGGACCTAATCCTGAGCTTTTGACTCTCAATGAATAGAACTCATCCTTATGAAAGGGGCTCATGTCCTTTGCATCCTTTACCAATAGAATCTATCTTTATGCTTATCATAGATCCTTCCTCTAACTCTGAGCTCTGTTTATTAGCCAGCAGAACTCATTCTTATTACCAAGGTCATAGGTGCTTTGCTAGGGAGTTTCTATGTAGCTATGCCTAAGGCTTTGTTGTTATAATGGTCATATGGACAATTTTCTAAAGTTTTACYRTGCTTAAATGTGTAAGAAAAATAAACCAGAGGTCAGACTCTGGAAGTTTTGACCCAGTGCCTGGAAAGATGGTACTGACTACTATCATTTCCCACCTCTCGCTAACTTTCTCTCTGCCGGCTGTGAGGCTCACAGGATCCCTACTGAAGGCATATGAGCAGGGATACATTTACATACAAATACCAAAATATGCTCCAATAAGATGATATGGGGAAAAGAGTAGAGTATGTCGTTRGAGGGCAGGAAGAACATGTACAGGGGAATGTGGCCTATGATGACTTGCACTTTACAAATGTTTGTTTCAGCATGCCAAACCTGGAGTTATTGGTTTGTGCTGCTTGGACTTACAGGGAATGTTGAGTCAGTGCCAAGGCAAATGCTTTTGATCACTCATTGCTCACAACTGAGAGAGGATTTTAAAAGTTGTTTGAGGGGCTAGAGAGAGAGAGAGAGAGAGAGAGAGAGAGAGAGAGAGAGCTCAGAGGTTAAGAACACTGGCTGCTCTTCCAGAGGTCAAGGGTTCAAGTTCCAGCAACCACATAGCAGCTCACAATTGTCTAACTCCTATTCCAGGGATCAACACCCTCACATATACATACAGTCAAATCATCAGTGTATTAAAAAATAAAATTAATTCTGAAAAGGTTATTTGAACACTGCACCTGCCCTCAAAGTCACGAGTCCTTAGTTCCCAAATCCTTAATCAAGGAGTCTTTAAAAAAAAGTGTACAGCACAAAGCTTCTTACATGTCTCATAGCCAGAAACTTTCAGGAAAATAGATTTACTTTGAGAGTTATGTGAGGAATGAGTTACTTTTCTGAGAGATTTGAGCTTTTARGGGAACAGGAAAAGTAGCAGTGAGAAAAATAGAAAAWTTTGAGCTTAAATCTAATGACTCAAAAATCCTTTGAATATATGCATAAAACTGGCAGGCCTATTGGATTTAAGATAGTGTAGGCTGGAAAGATGACTCATTGTTAGACCATTCATTCACTGCTATTTCAGAGGGCCTGGGCTTGCTCCTAAGACCCACGTGATAGCCTGCAACTGCTGCCAACAACAGTTGTAGGGACTCAGTGCTGTCTTTTGGCCTCTTCAGGCTCCTGCATGCACACAATACATAGAAACTCAAGTAGGCACAAACACATACATAACAGTAATAAAATATTTTCAAATATGTGTATGTAAAAGAAAAGAGAGGTCATTTAAGAACCATAAAACCAGGGTGGAAAAGCAACACATTTGAAAGCACAATCTGGTTTTATGTGAATTCACACAAAACAGATGAAACAGTGTGACATTCACTATGTAAAGAAAACAAGATAGATTTTACTTAGTGACTTTTTGACTGGTTTCTATTTTGCATACTCTGCTTTGTGCTGGTAGTTTTTGCTACTCTTGGGTGACTTCATCTTTCTATATGATCTGGTCATTCAGTTTTCAAAAGTTCAGATGTAAAACTTCAGCTGAGAAGTAGATGCTCTAAGTCCCAATATTTAGTTCACTTTTCAGCCCTAACCCCTAAAAGATCAAAATGCAACACTTCTAAGACCAACTAGATTCCTTAGAGATGTATTTCTGTTAGCCTTAAAAGCAGTCAGTGTTCCAGTGCTTAGCCTCACACAACCACATGCCATCACAAGTTAGGATCTGGCAGTTACTTCGTCACTGACACCTAATAATCATTTTTAGGCCATAGACTTAAGAATTCTCATGGATTGATTTTTTTCTTTTGTCTCTTAATACTGGTCTTGGTCTAGACATCAAGCACTATCATCAGTGCTTTTTGAATACTATGTTAGTGATTATAGAATTGACAAGAAACTATTTTATCCTACATATATGTTCTAGGATATGTGTGTTATATGAACACCTGAATTCAGAAGATTTACAGCAGAGTGGAAACAATAACAATGGAGAACAAAGTCTTACATGTTAAAGGAGGACAAATAAAAGACTAATTTTGGTATGAGAGATATGAGGTTAATTCTTCTCTAAGGGTGAAGTGAACAGTTCAATAATAGTCCTTGATGTTATCCAAGTCTTATAGTATTTCTGTGGATAGTTGTTCAGTGTCTAGGACGCACGTGCACGCGCGCGCGCGTGCGTGCACACATACAGGAAAAAGGTACTTGTTTGGAGAATGAAAAATCTTAGTGTAATATTAGCCACAAGAGTGAATTGCTTTGTTTAACTTAAAGTCCAAGCAGAGCTTTACATTTCCAGGCAGATTTCCTTCCTACTGTTAGCACTTGCTTTAGAGTTTTACTGCTGTGAATAGACACCATGACCAAGACAACTCTTATAAAAACCTTTAATTGGAGCTGGCTTACAGGTTCAGAGATTCAATCCATTCTCAAGGCAGGAGCATGGCAGCGTCCAGGCAGGCAGGCATGGTACAGCAGGAGCTGAGAGTTCTAAACTTTTTCCAAAGGCAAACAGGAAAGGAGTAGCTTCCAGGCATCTCAGAAGAACCCACGCCCACAATGGCACACCTGCTCCAAGGCTACAMCTCCAATAGTGCTACTRCCTGGGCCAAACATTCAAACCACCACAGCACTCCAGGAGATTATTGGCAAGACCTATAAAAGCCCCCAAATTTCTGGAACATTCTCTAGCTCTCTTACTTCTGCCTGTAGCTATTTGCTGAGTTCATCTCTTTTTCCTTTCTTCAAGCATTTGCTAAACACAAGAAGGGA
>BDUI01007233.1:51813-68123 GCA_002335545.1 Apodemus speciosus
AAAGGTGTGCGCCACCACTGCCCGGCTGGATGTGGGATTTTAAAGCCATCTTAAGTTTTATATTGTGATAGTAACATGAAATCTTGTGAATCTGTACTATATAAAATTATGTTGTAACAAATAAAAATAAATATCTGTGTCTACCAATTAAATGCCACTAAACTAACAGCTTTGTTTTTGTTTTATTTCAATTATAAAGTCAAGAACATTGCACCAGCAAACCACATCTATAAGTTATCTTCACCTTTATAACTACACTAAAGTATTTTTATTTACTTGGCACTATAATATGGTTGAGTGGAATAACGCTAATAAATAGTCTGATCTATACATTTTGTAAACATTTATTATAAACATAAACAGATAACTCCAAAATTAATACTTAAATGAAAAGTTTGGGGATATAGCTCAGTCATAGAGTCCTTATATAACATGTTCCAGCCACTGGTTTGCTCACCCCCTGTTGAATTAAATATTTATTTAATAAAACCCAGTGGCATCAGGTTCACTACTCGCTCCATGGTTTATGTTCTTGAGTGAAAGGCACACACACAGCCTTTATATTTTGATATACCTTAAACAGCTCAATGGATAGGCCACTGTCTAACCTCCACAAGGTTAATTCACCTCCCACCAATAAGCCTGAGTTTTACTTACTAAATTCTATATTCTATCTTGACTGCACTGGACCCAGAGGGCTTTCCAACTGAGTGACGCTCTGGGCCATGCTCTGCTCATGGCAGCCATGCCTCTCTGACTTACACTCTTCTCAATCATGGCAGGTCATCCTTTTCCTTCTTCTTCCTCCCTGTCCCAAACCCAGGAAATCTAAAGTCCTCCCTATGTTTTCTCTGCCCAGCCATTGGCTGCATTCATCTTTATTTATCAGTCAGAACTAAGTGGGGGCAGGTTCCCAGAAGGTACATGCAGACACTAGTGTAAGCAGTTTTGGGTACACAAATTAACATTAGAATACAAGCAACATTAGGCCAAATGCACTACAATCTCCACTATAAATGAATGAATAAATAAATATGATAAATAAAATGTCAATTTGCAACATTTTGGTATAATAAGTACAATTTGATGAAATGGAAAACCAAGTTATATAAAAACTTGTGTGAATTGTGTTTAGAATTTGGATGAACATGAAATTGATAGCTTACAAACTGGAAAGATAAAGTGACTGAAATTTCAAATAACTTAAAGGTTCCCATAATCTATCGAAAGACAGTAAAATTCAACTTAAAATGTATAATACTAAAGGAGACCCCAGGGAATAAATACAATCAATAATATCATGAAAATAAGTAATTATACTCATAGTTATAACCAAAAGGAAATTATGAGTTTATACATTCAAAATAATGCTAATAATTTCACACATGAGTAAATAGTTGGAGTAGGAAAAAAGTGCTTTCCTCATTAGAATGCTAAGTAGCAATGCAAAGATAATTGTCTAAGTAGAAGTCATCATTTGTCATTAGCCACTATTATATCGATTCGATGAACAGCCTGTATAGAACATAACTTATTAAACTGTGGGTTATGACTTTTATATGGGGGTTGCATAACTGAATATGAGTGTCATTCGCAAAAGTTAGAGAATTCTTTCACAATGTGCAGCAACTCAAAGTCATTTCAAAATCAAATGTGAGATGAATCTGAGGTGTTTCTGGCACTCTTCATGTTCTGGTTTCACTCCAGCCATAGTTCTGAACATGCTTTATGTGCATTTTAGATTCAGTGTTTGGTCATGCCCCAAAACACCAGTCAAAATGTCCTGACTCACATTTGAGTCTAACTCTATATTTGTTGCTTGCAGTGCTTTCCATAGCACATACAAAGTTCTCTCCATTTATAGAAACATAATGTTTAAATTATGGAAAATAAAGACTTTTAATATTTTTCTACCACTATTTTTCAGCACTTAAGCATCAAATTACTAGATATTTGAAATTGTTAGAATGTATTAGAATTGTATCAATTAAAATTGTTGTTTGAGTTGCTGCCATGAATTTCAAATATACACATCATTCAATATATTTTGGTTTGACATTAGGCCAAAACTTTCTAAAGTTTCTCAAGTGGCCCTAAACATACTTTTGCTACTTTGTTCTATGTATTTATATGAAACAATTTACATAGCATTATTAATAATGAGATTAAAATAGCAACAGTACCTGAAAACACTGAACATCTCAATGTTGTAAGATCTAAATAGTTTTATTTTAATTTTTGCAATTAAAACATTTAAATACTTATTCTATTTCTTCTTCCTATGGAGATTCATGCATTCCCCTCACTGATCCCTCCATGTTTCTTAGCTTCTGTGGGTCTTTGTATTTGTAGTTATCCTTTACTTACAGCTAAAATCCACTTATAAGTCAGTAATGCCATGTTTGTCTTTCTGGGTCAGGGTTACCTCACTCGGGATGACCCTTTCTACTTCCATCCACTTACCTGAAAATTGCATGATGTTATTTTTTCAACAGCTTTATTGTGTGTGGACAAGGGTGGGGGAGGAGGTGAGAACAGGAGGGATTAAGTACAGAGATGTAGGGAGAGAGTACTGGGGAGACTAGTGATATTGGGAAGCATCTCCTTGGGGACAAGCTAGTAACCTAGTATAATGAACACCCCCAGAAATCTATGAGGGTAACCCTAGCTAAGACTCCTAGCAGTGAAGAATATAGAGCCTAAAGTGGCCATCTCCTAGAGCCAGGCAAGACTTCTAGTGCTGGTATTGGGACACCAACCTAGTCATAAAACTTTCTATCTACAATTTGTCCTGCCTGCAAGATATGCTGGAGTTTAGGTGGCAAAAAAATTGTGGGAGTTGCCAGCCAGTGACTGGAATAGCTTGAGACTCATGCCATGAGAGGGAGCCCACCCCTGACACTGAAGGGGTGAGACCCAGCAGGTGTATAGCCCTAGGACAGAACCAAACATGACTGGAAAAAAGAAAGAAAGTTAATGAGATGATTCCTAATGATAGTCTGTTTTTTGTTCCTTTTGTAAAACTGATTTATTTTGAATGTAAATGTCATCTCTTTTTTGGTTTTTAGATTTTTTTCTTTCTTAGTACATTCAGGAGCTCATATAATCATTGCCACAGCTGAGTTCCAGAATCCCCATATGCATTAGGAGTAATTCCTCCCTCCCCTCTCTCCTCAGTCCTATGCCCACGCTGTGCATTTCACATCAACAGAATCATTTGATATGGAATCCTCAGTGTCTGGCTTCTTTCTCTTAGTGTAATGTTTTCTGTAATCACCTGTGCTTTAATGTGTCAGCATGTTGTCTCTTTTGATTACAAAATTTATTTCATTATGCAGATCTAGCTCAAAGGATAGTCTGTTATACTTATAGATTGGTAGTCAGAAGAAAGGTTTCACCCAGAAAATTATAGAAACAGATGCACAGACTCACAGCCAAATATTAGGAAGAACTCAAATAATCATGTGGAAGAGGATGGAGAAGGATTATAGGAACCAGAGGGGTAAAGGACACCACAAGAACACAGCCCATAGAATCAACAAATCTTGGCTCATAGGAGTTCACAGGGGTTCATCAACTGATGAACAGAAACCTACATGGGCCTGACTTAGGAAGTCTGTACATATGTTACAGTCATGTAAGTTGGTCTTTTTGTGGGCCTTCTAAAAGTAGGAGCAGGGGTTGTCTCTGACTCTGTTACCTGATTTTGAGACCCTTCCTTCCTACTGGGTTGCCTATTCTTACTTCAACATGCTATGCCATGTTGGGTCAATATCCATGGGCAGTCTGACCTTTTCTGAAGCGAAACAGAGGGGAAATAGCTGTGGAAAAGGAAGGAGGGAGGTACTGGGAGGAGAGAACTGAGGGGACACAGTGGTTGGGATATATTGTATGAGATAAGAATAAACAAAATCACACAAATATAATTTGTTCTTCCTTTCTTCCTTTTAAATCCTTCCATATCCTTTTCTCTATGGACTTTTCTTTATGGACTTTTTTCTTGAATTATTATTAATATATACATATACAGAATGTACAAATGTATCTACAAAGCATAGTGAGTCACTGTAGTGCTGGTTTAGGTTTTTTGTCTAGGTATTGTCTCCCTACCATCATTTTTTACCTTCCACTTTAGCATGTCTATTAGTGTTATCATTGTTCATGTCTTATTTAGGCAGCCATATTGGTAGAGTATCAAGGATAAGGCTTCCCTATCATTTCTAGGAGACAATCTTTTAGCAGACCTCCAGGTTTTTGGGCTTTAACAATCTTCCTGATTTCTCTTCTATGATGTTCCCAAAGAGTTAGGTGTGGAAGTAGCGTTGGAAATGTACCAACTGGGGCTTGGCACTCTATAATCAGATGTTATCTGCATTTTGACTAGTAATGGCTTTCTGTAATCATGTTCCTCTGCAGCAAACTAAAGCTTTTTTGACAAGGGATGAGAGCTATACTTATCAGATTGGGACCAGGTGCAAGATCCAATATTTAATTCTTTATGTAAACATAAATAATCTTATATATCTGATTAGCATGTAAATTTGCCCTCATGTTTAATAAATGGTTATATATATATACACATAAGAGTTTTAAAATAATTTTTATGATTTATTATTAGTAAATATTTGATTTGTATACATATTTTGCATGAATATATACCTGAGGTTGCAGAACATTTCTTCAATAAAATGGGGAAGTAAAACTTTATGAAGCTGAGATTTAAGTAAGCACAAAATGAACTTCTCTCTGGTGTTATTTTCCAAGAACAATAACTTATATTTAAAATCCTAAGACAATACCTATTTATATTTAAAATCCTAATCATAACCACATGGTCTGTAGAAATAGAATAGATAGCTATAATAGGACTATGATACAATGGTCTGATAGAGAAAAATTGTTATGATACTCTTGGCAAAAATTAAAAATGACAATCTAAATCTAATCATGAGAAATAATCAGAGGTACCAAATTAAAAATTATTTATTTTTATTGAATATATTCTTCATTTACATTTCATATCTGAAAACCTTTCCCGATTGGTTTCCCCCTTCTCTGAAAACCCCCAACCCCTCCTCCCATCCCCTGCCTCCAAGTATATGTCCCTCCACCTGACCCACTCCCACCTCACCACCTCGATTTCCCTTTGTTGGGGCATCTATTGAGCCTTCACAGGACCAAGGATCTCTCCTTCCACTGATGCCCATCAAGGTACACTGTCAAGCTGCTAGTGTAAGCTCTCTCCATTTTCTTTTGGAGGCACTTAGAGCTATCAGTTTTCCTCTTAGCACTGCTTTTATTGTGTCCCATAAGTTTTGGTATGGTGTGTCTTCATTTTCATTAAATTCTAAAAAGTCTTTAATTTCTTCCTTTATTTCTTCCTTGACTAAGCTATCATTGAGAAAAGCATTGATCAAAGTCCACGTGTATGCATGTTTTCCATTGTTTTTGTTTGAGCTTAAGACGAGCCTTAGACCGTGGTGATCTGATAAGGTGCACAGAATGATTTCAATATTTCTGTATCTGTTGAGGCCTGTTTTGTGACCAATTATATGGTCAGTTTTGGAGAAGGTACCTTGAGGTATTGAGAAGAAGGTATATTCTTTTGCTCTAGGATGGAATGTTCTATAAATATCTGTTAGATCCATTTGGTCTATAACTTCAGTTAGTTTCAACTGTGTCTCTGTTTAGTTCTGTTTCCATGATTTGTCCATTGTTGAGAGTAGGGTATTGAAGTTTCCCACTATTTTTGTGTGGGGTGCAATGTGTGCTTTGAGCTTTAGTAAAGTTTCTTTTATGATTGTGGGTGCCCTTGCATTTGGAGCACAGATGTTCAGAATTGAGAGTTCATCTTGGTAAACTTTTCCTTTGATCAGTATGAAGTGTCCCTCCTTATCTTTTTTGACAACTTTTGGGTGAAAGTCTATTTTATCTGATATAAGTATGGCCACTCCAGATTGTTTCTTGTGACCATTTGCTTGGAAAATTGTTTTCYAACCTTTGACTCTGAAGTAGTGAGTGCCTTTGTCACTGAGGTGCATTTCCTGTATGCAGCAAAACGTTGGGTCCTGTTTACATAGTCTGTTAGTCTATGTCTTTTTATTGGGGAATTGAGACCATTGATGTTAAGAGATGGTAAGGAAAAGTGATTGTTGCTTGCTGTTATCTTCTTTGTAAAGGTGAAATTCTGTTAGTGCGGCTATCTTCTTTTGGGTTTCTTGAAAGATTACTTTATTGCTTTTTCTAGGGTGTGCTTTCCAGCCTTGTGTTTGTATTTTCCACCCATTATCCTTCGCAGAGCTGGATTTGTGGAAAGATATTGTGTAAATTTGCTTTTGTCATGGAATGTCTTGTTTTATCTGTCTATGGTAATTGAGAGTTTTGCTAGGTATAGTAGCCTGGGCTGACATTTATGTTTTCTTAGGGTCTGTATGACACCTGTCCAGGATCTTCCAGCTTTCATAGTTGCTAGTGAGAAGTCTGGTGTGATTCTGATAGGTCTGCCTTTATATGTTATTTGACCTTTTTCGCTTACTGGTTTTAATATTCTTTCTTTTTTTAGTGCATTTGGTATTTTGTGACAGGAGAAATTTAGTTCTGATCCAGTCTGGAGTTCTGCAGGCTTCTTGTATGTTCACGGGCATCTCTTTCTTTAGGTTAGGGAAGTTTTCTTCTATAATTTTGTTGAAGATATTTACTGGCCCTTTAGGATTTAAATCCTCTCTCTCTCCTATACCTATAGTCCTTAGGTTTGGTCTTCTCATTGTGTCCTGGATTTCCTGGATGTTTTGGGTTACAAGCTTTTTGCATTTTGCATTTTCTTTGCCTGTTGAGTCAATGTTTTTTATGGAATCTTTAGCATCGAAATTCTTTTTTCTATCTCTTGTATTCTGTTGGTGATGCTTGCATCTATGACTCCTGAATTCTTTCCAAGGTTTTCTTTTTTTAAAAATTAGATATATTCTTTATTTACATTTCCAAGGTTTTCTATCTACAGAGATGTCTCACTTTGAGATTTCTTTATTGTTTCTACTTCTATTTTTAAATCCTGGATAGTTTTGTTCAGCTCTTTCACTTGTTTGTGTTTTCCTGAAATTCTTTAAGGGATTTTTGTGTTTCCTCCTTAAGGGCTTCTGCATGTTGACCCATGTTCTTCCATAATTCCCTATGGGATTTTTGTGTTGCCTCTTTAAGGGCTTCTACCTGTTGATCCATATTCTTCTATATTTCTTTAAGGGAGTTATTTATGTCCTTCTTGAAGTCCTCTATCAGCATCATGAGATGTGATTTTAAATTTAGCTCCTGCTTTTCCGATGTGATGGGGTATCCAGGATTTGCTGTTGTGGGAGAACTGGGTTCTGATGGTGTCATGTTGCCTTGGTTTTTGTTGGTAATGATCTTGTGTTTGCCTTTTGCCATCTAATTATCTCTGGTGTTAGCTGGTCTTGCTGTCTCTGACTGTGGCTTCTCTGTCCTGCAAGCAAGCCTGTGTATCTGTACTCCTGGGATTCCCTTTCTTTCAAATGACCTGCATATGGCTGGTTCTCCAGGAAGTATCAAGAGATGGGGGTCTTCTCTGGGGCAGAACTGGTAGGGGTCTACTACAGCAGAATGAACAGGTAGGTGGTGGTGGAGGAAGAGGGAGAAGGAATGGAAGGGAAGTGATATTCTGGAGGGAGGACGGGGTTTGGGTGGTTGCTGGGTAGTAAGTCCCAGTGGCTCTGGGCCTTCAGATGTTGGGGTGGTTCTTACCGAATGCCCTGCATGCCCTATGTGCTGCTGGTTCTCTAGAAAGTATCAGGAGATGGGGTCTTTCCTGTGGCAGAAGTAGCAGGGGTCTACCACACCAGAACAATTTTTTATTTTATGTGAAATCTTCTAAAGTGAAAATTTAACAGTACAATTGTCCTTTATTTTAAAGTTCCTCTCAGAGCATGTGTGTATGAAGGACAACAGAGTAGAAACCAGAGAGATTACCTAATTGTTTCATGACACAGTATATAGATTTGGCCATTCAATGTGAATCAATGTTATGAATATAGACACAATGTGAAGGAAGTTCCATTGCATTGGTAGAAAGATTGGTTGACCCAAAGGCTTGATTGGTGAAAGAATTAGACTGGTTTACTGCTTTAAGCCTTAGGGTTGGGACTTTTAAGTAGCTTTTAGATTTGTAACTCTACTTACTCAGGCACTGTGAAGAGCAAAGACTGTTGCTCTGAACCCTGGATGGCTGTCCTAACACAGGTGTGCATAGTTATAATAAGACAGATCTAAAAGACAGCTTGCTGCTTATAGTGGACCTTACCCAAGATCTCATTATTAAGGTCTCACTAGTACTGAGAAAGAAGTGAAGTCTCTAAAATGTTCTAGAAATTAAGCATGACAAATATGGTAGAAAATGTTATATGGGCACACAATTGCTAGAATTTGTTATTCTATACGTAATTTCAAGGCAAATTTGCAATTGCAGTTCTACAAGGATAATGCACCACGATGGTTGCTCAACTACTTCTTGTTTAAGGACCACCCTGGTAAATGACATTCACTTAATTTATTTGATCCACATCCTATAATTTTCTATGATATTAGGGGATATACAGGTATTTAGCTACATTTGTATAATAACAGGAATGTTCTAGTAAAGAACATTTATTCATAATCACCTTTGAATACAATCTGCAATTTCAAAAAGTACAGAGATCTATTCTCACTGGTTTATTATATATAGAACTCTGCAATATATGTGTAAATATCACATAAAGTACATGATACGTATATAGCATACATACATGACTTTATGCAACTTTGTAAATAATTTTAGATATACTAAAGTCACACAAGAATATGTCTTAGTTGGGGTTTGTTTTGCTTCAATGAAGCACCATGAACAAAAAGCAAGTTAAGGAGAAAAGGGTTTGTCTTATGCTTACACAGTACTGTTCACCAAAGGAGTTGTGACAGGAACTCAAACAAGGCAGGAACCTGGAGGCAGGAGCTGATGATACAGAAGCCATGGAGGGGTGTTGCTTACTGGCTTGCTTCTCATGGCTTGCTCGGTCTGCTTTCTTATAGAACTCAGGACCCAGGGATGGCACCACCTACAATGGGCTGGGCCTGTCCCTACCTTTCATTAATAAAATACCCTACAGCTGAATCTTATGGAAGAATTTCTCAATTGAGGTTCCTTGTGTCAAGTTACAACAAAACTAGCCAGGACAGAGGATATACCTTAAACCAGCTATAATCTTTACAGTAAAACATCAATCTAGTTTTTTCTCAAGGAACGATTATTAGCTGTATTTTAATTTATAATTTAAGTGATCATGTAAAATCTGATGCAATTAATTTGGAAAGAACTTGTCTAGCATGCATGAGCTTCAGAGTTTGACCATCAGTAGATCAAGTAAATAAATAAATAAATAAATAAATAAATAAATAAATAGCTAGATATTTTTAGTAATAAAATTGTGGATATAACTTTTTGCAATTAAAAATGCAAAAATTAAAGTCTTTAAAAAAGAAACTTGTGCTTCAACAGTGTTTTCATATTTCATTATAGAAGGTTTTTGATTAAGACATTAAATTAACTTTGAATTTTATTTCAACTTTGAGTAGAAAATAATATGAGTAAGAATACTTTGATACTTTGGAGAATATTCTCTTATGTTCTTTTCAGACTTAATGATTGGATATAATAGAAAAGAAAGACTAAGTATGAAAGCAAGAATCATGAGATATGATCTGGGAAATTGTCTCCAGGGAGACACTGAAGGAATATGACTTATTCCCAGGTTAGGAGAGATTAGAACATTTACATTTTATTCTATATTTATATGGATTAGATGCTATTAAAATTGTGTAATTTTATTCAAACAGGTATGTTCTTATTTATATATATTTATTTTATATATATCTATAGATTCCATTTGCTTTCTGTTGTGATAAAACATTAACCAAATACAATTTGAAGGAGGGCAGGGTTTACTTCATCTTATATTTCTAGGTCAAAATCCATCATTGTAAAAATCAGGGCAGAAACCTGGAGGGAAGAACTGCTGCAGACCAAGGAGCAACACTGCCTACTGGTTTGCTTCCCATTGTTTACTAAGCTGACTTTCTTATATAGCCAAGGCTTACTGGCCCAGAAATGGTGCCATCTACAATGGRATGAGCCTCCCTTTATCAATTACTAATCAGGAAAACGTCTCCTATCTTCACAGGCTAAACTAATGGAAGCAATTCAACTGAAATTCCCTCTTCCAAGGTGCAACTAAGTTTATGTCAAGTCAACAAAAGCTAACCAGCACACAGTGGCAGGTAGACTATTAAACATTTTAGTTAGCCATTTTGTAGACTAAAAGTATCTATTTCATGGCTGGTAGAGGCTGAAGAGGGGGAAATTGGGAGTATGGATTAATGTAACAAAGGGATGAGGCACCTGACCTATGTGCACTCTGAACAAAAAGAAGTACAAGCCTGGGTTTTTCACATCAAGAGGCAATTGCGGGAATCTCAGTATTTTGGCATTACTAACCACTCAGATCATAAATAGCCAAGTATAGTGGTATTTGTTGTTGGTAGGTGCATAATTGTACTACATTTCAGTGCTTATACTCTGTATGTGTATGCCTGGGAGTACACTCTCAGGCCTCTGCTCTCTGTATGTTTCTGGGGACAGGGAACTGCCAAAGGATTCTGCCCTGCTAACCTTTTGAGTTGTGATGCCATCAGGGAGGATGCATGAATCAGCTGTGGATGGAACTAGTCTAAATTTCTATACAGGTTTGCTTTGGCTGTTTGTATTCAATGGAGGACACCTGTCCAGATTTCTCTAGAGTCACTGTTTCATCTGTTGTGCCCTCCAGGGGCTAGCAGGAATGGGTTGCTCCAGAGATATCCATCTCAGACTGTCCTTGTCTGTGAACACCCATGATCATGATGGGAGCTGAGTATTGTTTTTTTTTTTTTTACCTTACTCCTTCAGCTGAGGTCCCTCCATAAAAGAACATAACAGAGGTAGTACTAGAAAGGTCCCATCAGACATGTTTAAGTCATGTGCTTTGGAGGCCAGAGTAACTGCTGAATCAAACATCATTGAAGAAACATTATTCAACATTCTGGCATGCTCTGTAGTTGGGGCAGCACTGGAACAGTGGAATTCTTGTCCATCTTGTTATGTCATGTATTCATAGGCATATGACTGTATGAATGATTGCCTAAAATCCTAGACCTGATGTGATTTCATACATCACTGCCATTTGCTTACTCTTGATTATAGAACCTTGGTCTCTATGTTCTTAAGTATAGCATTCTTTATTTCTCCCCGTGTTGCAATGTTTGCTTCTGATAGAGCAGAATACTTACAGGTTTATGTCAGAGTAACTACATTTGGTCCTGAGGAAGGAAATGGTCGAGCAAGAGCAGGTCCCAGGTATGAGTCTATGTATAGGGTTATAATCCACAGAGAAGTCTTAATGCAAATAATTGGTATATTTTAGCATACCTATCCCATTGTTTTGCTAAAAGATAATGTGGAATCCTAAGCAAAGATGTTATGGAGAGTTCAAGTTACTTATCTAGTTAGGATGCCATCGTGAGAGAATAGCGATATGTTCTAAGAGCTAGAATTGCTAGTATTTCTGCTAATAGAGTTTGCTGGGGCTTTTTCTTCTACCCTTATCTACACACCGTGAAGACGCTTCCCTCTTCAGCTGTTGACTTGGGATGGAAAGTAAAGTGGGTGTTCTTCCTCATATTATGATACTGTCTAACATCTCTGGATCTTACACAGTTTACATTTTTATACTACAGACCAGCATTTTTTCCCTTACACTTCCTTTCCTCAAAAGTGTCTATTATGTTGGTTACCCTTTGTTTAGGAGAACAGGGATGCTGGCCATCTCTTTTATTTTTTTTAATTAAAAAAGTATTGATTCTTTTTTGAAAAAAGTAAGTTTCATAGCACGCACCCCAGTCCTCATCTCCCCTTTCTCTCATATCTGCCCTATGTTCTTACAACATCCCCCACAATAACACACACACACACACACACACACACACACACACACACACACACACCATAGAAAAACATCTCATTATGGAAGCTGAAGTATGTCACAGGTTATCTTGTCCTACAGTCCACACATCTTCACTTGCAAAGCTTCATTGCAATGTCATTGATCTGCTTTGAGGTCTCTATCTTCTGTGACACCATCAGTATTGGATCTTCATCAGGACTTCTCCCAATTATCCTCTTTTGCCCTGTGTCATGGAGATCCTTTAGGTTTGAATCAGCAAGACTGGCTCTTTCACTTGTCCCAATCATTTGCCAATGATACGGATTTTGGGGTAAGCCAACACAGAGCTCTGGATCTGTGCCTGGGTGATATCTGAGCTATTCAGCACACTGACTCTCCCTTATTAGCACGACCAGGATAAATTCTACTGCATTCCTCTGGCTAGACCACTCAATGCTTCCATCAGCAGGAGGCAGGGTCAGCTATCCTGCTCTCATGCCCTCACCATGCCTCTAGAGCCAGTTCCACTGTGCTTCCCAGTCTTCAAGGCACAGGGGCCACTCTCTCAAGTGCTGCAGCCTGCGGGTAGCTGAGCCAGCTCTGCACCTCTCACCCCCTACTTAACCAAGGACTGGCTCACCTGTGCCTTCACCAGCAGGTTCAGTTCCACTGTGTTGCCTAGGCGAGGTACAGGGCCTGCTCTCCTGAATGCTGGAGGTAGTGAGGGTTGAAGAGGAACATTACCTCTGAACCCATGACCCCTCATGGCAGAGGAGTGACAGGGCCAACTCTAACTTGCTCTTGCCCTTGGAGCTGGGTCATCTGTGCCCCCTAGACTACTGTGGGGCCCAGGCGAGGTACAAAAAGCACTCTCCAGAGTGCTTCAGTACTGGACATCTCTTTAAAGCAACTAATTAAAAGATTTCCATTTCATCTGCAGGTTTAGAACTTGAAAATATAGTTTCAACTATATTTTGATATGTGGAGCAAGTAGTTTACTGCTTTACTTCCATAGGCATACCACTTCTGTGTCTTGCCTATAAAAGGGACATCATTGGGGGCTTTTGGCTGCAGCAACAGCAGTTTGGTCTTAGGCTATATAATATTTCTATAGATGATTATTCCCTACTATTCTTGGAGTGTTCTCTTTGTGCTGTCTTTGTATTTGCAAGATCTGTGTATGTGGGTTAAGCTTCACTTCCCTTCCATTCCTATCCCCATTGCCCTGTCCAGCTAGCTAATTAACTACTTTATTCCATTTCACTGTCTAATATTTGCAGCCTTTTGTGTCATCTTTCTACAAACTCGATTTAAACCTATAATGAATATGCAGGTTTCCAGGGCAAATCTTAAAATATCATACCTCAATGACATGGCAAGTTTTAATTTTGTGAAAAAAAAACACACCCTAATTTTAAAAAGCAGATAATGGATTGTGAACACCTGGAAATGGTGTCCACTAAAATACAAAGATAATTTAGAACCATTAGATTTATTGTTGAAATTTCCCTCATGTCAGGCGTGATTAAGTTTGTTTCCAATTAATGAATGCAAACAAATATATTTGCTGTTACTAGCTAAATGAAAACTTCCCAATATTCTAAACTTTACCACTAAGCTTAATTTCCTAACAGAAACACATTGTAAGCCTTAGGGAGAGAAAATAATTGAATTTTTAAAGGTACTTTAATGACTTATAAAATGTCTTTTAACCATAAAAGAATAACCAATAAGTGCCATAGGTGATTTATTTTCTAAAATATAGTTCTTTTTCATCCATTTCATTTAAACCATGGTCCTAAATCATCCTTGGATATAATAACAAAATGAAACAACTAGAGATTTGATTAAGTTTTATTAGAACATTAATGAATTATGACATAATTGAAATATCTGGACTAGCATCAGGTAAATAATGAGCTCTCTTTTCTTTTGAAAAAAATGATTATGCTCTAGAAATATGCCTGTATGAGTCTCAAAGTATAAAATATTGAATGTCTTTCTTCATCATTCTTTTGACTTTTAATTTTTCTTTGCCTCTCTGTCTTTCCTCCCCTTCTTTTCTTTCCGAAACTCCTTTTTTATTGTTTGCCACTACCACTTTCATTGTATATTACAATTATTATTGGATAATAAAAGGTAATAGAAGTAATATGTAGCCCATGATACAAACATTATATTACTGTAGCTGTATGCTTACAATAACATCCCTTTAACAGGCAGAGTCTTATATAATTTGGCACAATGTTCTGCAGATTAGCCTATGTTGTCATAGATGGCAGGATATCCTTTCTTTTTCTAATTTCAACTTTTAATGGGAATTTTAATATATCCTTTGATATAATTTCTTTTTTATTGAATATATTCTTCATTTACATTTCAAATGTTATACCCTTTCATGGTTTCCCCCATCCCTGAAAACCCCCAATCCATCCTCCAAGAATATGCCCCTCCACTTAACCCACTCCCACAACTCCCTTTGATTTCCCCACACTGGGGCATCTATTGAGCCTTCACAGACCAAGGACTTCTCCTCCCACTGATGCCCAACAAGCCATACCTCTGCCACACTTTTGGCTGGAACCAAGTGTACCCCTTGGTTGATGGCTTAGTCTCAGGGAGTCCTGAGGCATCTGGTTGGCCAACATAATCGTTCTTCCCACGGGGCTGCAAACTCCCCCAGCTCCTCCAGTCTGCCCTCCATCTTCTCCATTGGAAACCTGCACTCAGTCCAATAGTTGGCTGCTAGTATCTGTCTCTGTATCTGTAAGGCTCTGGCAGGGCCCACTAAAAGTCAACCATAACAGGCTCCTTTCAGTACCCACTTCTTGTCATCCATAGTAGTTTCGGGGTTTGGTGACTATTTATAGGATGGATCCCCAGGTAGGACAGTCTCTGCTCCACACTTTGTCTCCATAGTTGGGAAGTGGGAAGGGGAGGATGAAGGAAGAGGGTGAGGGAAAAGGGCATATGGGACCTTTGGGGGGTGGGGAGCCAGGAAAAGAGAAATAAAATGTAAATAAGGAATTTATCCAATAAAAAAAAAATCCAAATCTTGTTTTTCTGGTGTGTTGGGGCATCAAGGACTTGCTGTGGTCGGAGAATTGGGTTCGGATGCAGCCATATTGCTTTTGATATCTCTTAGTAATGTTCCTACATTTGCCTTTTGCCATCTGGTTATCTCTGGTGTTAATTGGTATTGTTGTCATTGTCTGGTCCTTGAACCTAATACAAGCCTATAATGCTATTTCTGCTCCTCTGCGTGACTGGGTTTCCCCTGGCACAGATCCCCTGACACTGATGGGCTTCCCTACTCTTGGGTGCCATTGGAGTCCTGGTGTGCCTTGCCTCAAGCAATGTAATACTTGGTGTTGTCTCTGTGTACCTGGAGTTGCCTGTCCTGTCTGTCTGGGAGCAATGATGGCAGCGGGGAGCCCATCCAAGTGCAGATTACTCTGGAGGACAAACAACCCATGTCAGGTCTGGCACACAGATGAACGGCAGAGCTGCTCAGGTCTTGGGCACAGGCAGAAGCCTGGCGGTCTGTGTCCCAAGTGATGTTAAAATTGGGATATCTCTGTGTACCTGGAGCTGTCTGTCCTGTCCATCTGGGAGTAGAGTTGGTGGCCTTTCCTAGGTTTTCAATCTCCAGGGTTGTTTCCCTTTGTGATTTCTTTATTTTTTCTATTTCCATTTTTAGGTCCTGTTTGTTTTCTTTTTTTCAATTCTTTCATCTTTTCTTTTGGTGTGATTTCCTGTAATTCTTTAAGGGATTACTGTTTCCTCTATAAGGGCTCTGCCTATTTGCCTGTTTTCTCTTTCCTTCCTTCCTTCCTTCCTTCCTTTCTTTTTTTCATGCAAAAGCAAGTAATTTATTTTCTGGCTTCATAGGTGTTAGCTTCAAGTAGTCCCTGAAGGTGACCCTGAATGGCAATTCCAAGGAGTTTTTATACTTTTTAGTGGTACAGTTTACAACAGGAAGGTTACACTTCAAACTTACTGGCTAATCATATTGACCTTTAAATATATTGGCTAGCAAGCATGACATGAATTAAACTCTACCTGGGACTTTTCAGAGTTTCAGATGACTATCATTATACATTCTGAGAATTTTTACTCAAGAATGTTCCTGTGGAGCTGGAATAGCCAGAATAGCTGGAAAAGTCAGATAAAATTGACTTTCAACCTAAAGTCATTAAAAGAGACATAGAAGGTCACTTCTTGCTGGTCAAAGAAAAAATCCAAGAAGAACTCACAATTCTGAACATCTATGCTCCAAATGCAAGGGCA
>BDUI01007234.1:56890-68265 GCA_002335545.1 Apodemus speciosus
ACCAGCACTAATTGTGGACTCTACACTTGGTACTCCTCAGCTTACCCTGTGGTGGTGGAGCTGGCCTTTGACACAGCTCTGGCCATGTTAATAATTCTTTTCCCCTCGTGGTACTGAGACAATGGAATCTTCATGCTGAGCCAGWGCTCTACAGCTGAGCTACACTCTAGCCTGTGGCATCTGTTTAATGTCTTCTGGCACAGGCCTGGGTACCATCATATTTTTCACAAAGTAGTTGTTCAGGAAATGCTGCCACCTATTTTTAGGACCCTGAGACAATRTACATGACCCCCAGGTCCTGGCTACCTGTACTTTCTGGTAATCAGGAGAGGCACTTCCAATTTGAGTCTTCTGGGTGACAACACTGGGGACTTTTAGTGCCCTTGCTCATAGGTCCGACATGTATAATCTGGGATCCAGGCGCTATGCTGTGCATTAGAGAAGCTGAGTTATTAATCTGCCTTTCAGAGACATCCCTTGGAGCCAGAGAGCCTGGCCTGGACCTAAGAGCCGAGCCTGTATGGGAGGCAGTGTCAGCGACCAGGCAAGAAAGCTTGGCCYTCACAGTTCACAGGAGGCAGTGCCTCAGCGGAGTTAGGACCCTAGAGTTCTGAGCCCTGGCCAAGTGCAGAAACTCCGTCCTCTCCTAAGCCACTGTGAGCTCCTGGCCCTCTGAGTACAAAAACCATCAGGGTCCCTAGCACCCACAACCAGAGACAAGGAGGGGTTTGAATTTTCTCATCTGGGATAAGCARGATTGTAAACTTTTTAAAAAAGATTTATTTATTTTATGCATGTGAGCACACTGTTCCTGTCTTTAGACACACCAGAAGAGGGCATCGCATCTCATTACAGATGGTTGTGAGCCACCATGTAGTTGCTGGGATTTGAACTCAGGACCTTAGGAAGAGCCGTCAGTGCTCTTAAACACTGGGCCATTTCTCCAGCCCCAGGATTGTAAACTTTTCAGAATAATATGTGTCTTTACGGGGCTGCCAGAAACTGGGGTCTAGTACAGACACCTCAGAATATCTGGGAGATCTCACTGGGATTTCCACATGGCCATAAACACACCTGAGTTTGTTAAACAGGCCAGGCCTAGAGTTAATCTCAGAGCCTAGTTTCATGGCATTCTTGGGAAGTCAGTAAAACTCAAGCTGAAARGGTTCTGCAACTCTCTCAGGTCACACAGATCCAGCCTTTGGCTGCCATTCTGCTTTAATGTGGGCAACAATTGGGCCACCTAAGATTGGTTTTGTTTTGAGACAGAGCTTCACTTTGTAGACCAGGCTAGCCAGGAGCTCCCTGCCTCTTGCCTCTGCCCCCCAACACTTGGATTACAGGTCTGTCCACCATGCTCAACTCTGGACAGCTGACATTTTGTGAAGCCACTTCACACATGTCACTCAGGAGTTGCACACAGAAAGAGGTTAGCATTCCATGCTGCTGGGCATGGAAATGAGGTTCAGAGACAATCAGTAACCTCCCTGAAGCCATTTCATGATGCCAGAGCCAATGGCCAACAGCAAAACCTGCCAGGAGCAYGCAGCMCCAYGCCCCTCCTGAGCATCCAGAACACTAAGCAGCTGGATCCTTGGTCCCACCAGCTCAAGGCCCTGTCCCTAAGTGAGCAGGTTCAGCTTTCTYGAAGTCACAGGCCCCCACAACTGGAAGCTCTGCCCCAAGCAGCCTGAGGGCCAAGCACTTCCTTGGTGTTGGTGAAATTCCTAGGCCCAGGGCTGCCTCTACCCCACCTGGGTCCCTCCTCCAGGCCCTGCTTCCCAACCACTCACAAGTGATAGAAGGCAGCAGTCAGTTCTGGGTTCCAGGTGCTGGGAGCTGCAGAGAGCCAGCTATTCTGACCCCATGACCTGGGTGGAGGTCAGAGGCAAGGCTCCACAAGCCTGGCAAGAAGACTCCCTTTGTGTGTGTGTGGGGGGGGGAGGGGGCTGTGGGTGTGCATGTGCGTGCGTGTGATGTCACTGGGTAGAACTGAAATCACAGGCACCAAATTGCAGGTCCCCACCCAGCAGGGACACCTGCCTAGTTCCGTGGCTTTTAAGTGGCCTTGCTGGCCAAGCCTCGTCCGAGGCACCCCTGTGGTGCTGCTTACCCCAGCACCTTTGCCTGTGTAGAGTGCAAGGGGCAGGGTGAGAGATTTGTCTATCAAATTATGATCCTCCTGTTTTAGCCACTTGAGTATTGGCACTGTAGGCCTGTCTCACGTCTGACTTTGTAAACTCAGTGTTCCTAGAGACAGTTAGCTGTGAGGGTTTTGTGTGGGTTTCCCATGGCCAGGCTGCCCTGCATTTAAAAGAAATCCCTTCAATTTTATGCTAAAACTTTCTGGTATATTTTATATTGATTCATTCATCCATTCTTCCACAGACAGGGTCTCATGAAACCCAGGCTGGCCTCAAACTATTTAGCTGAAGATGACCTTGAACTTCTGATCCATCTGCTCTGACCTCCCATCCGCTGGGGGCACGTACCCACATGCTGTGTTTATGCTGAGCTGGTGATCAAACCCAGGCACTTTGTGCACACCAGACAAGCATGCTTTAAGCCCCGCATACACTACAGTACACTTGTATACGTGAGCACAGCACTGAGTAAGTGAATAATGTCTGGCAGAGCAGACCCAATTCTCCTGGTATTTGCTGCTTTCACGTTGAAATAACTGGTGACAGGCTAYTGGTGCAGCTGAGATTTCTGGGAATTGTGTTCTCACATAACCTAGTTCATTAATATGGAATATGGAACATTTGATCTTTCATAGTTTAAAGATCTGTGTTTAAAAAACTGTTATGTATGTGAGTGTTTTTCCTGCATGTCTGTGTGTGTACCACATACATGCCTGGTACCCTTAGGGGTCAGAAGGTGGCATCAGATCCCTTAGGTCTGGACTTTTAGCCGTACCACTATATGGGTGATTAAAACTGAACGAGGGTGCTCCCAGCCRGTGTAGTAGCGCACCAGCCCCTATCTTCTGAATTTTTTGTGCATATGTGTGTCTGAGATTGAACCCTGGGTCTCATGCATGCTAGGCATGACCTTAGTGTGCCACCAACTTACGCCCAGGCCCTCCCACCGTATTGAAAAGGTTAGGAGGATAAAACAGTCCCAGGACCTAAGGATTCTCTCCCTGGGACATTTGTTTCTCGTGGGACTTCACTGTACGTGCCTCCATGTTCGTCCAGGGTGACATTAAACCCTGTGCCCTGGGTAAGTGAGACCCTTAAGTGTACTTTCTGCCTTACAGCCATGGATGCAAGCTCTGAGCTTTCCTCCWGCTGATGTCATCAAGGACAGAGCCCTGGGAATGGCTGCAGAAGTATGTTCAAGTCCAAGCCAAGGAGGCAGAGCAGGGTCTGCAAAGGCTAGATGGGAAGGCAGAGGAACTCAATCATGCAGAAATACCCTACATCCCTTAAACTTGACCTGAAATCCTATGAGGTAAAAACCTTAGATTGAACTAGCATGGTATTCATTCATTCATTCATTCATTCATTCATGCATGCATGCATTCAGGGACAGGGTCTCACCATGATTCTAGCTAGTTTCAAACTTCTGAGTTTAAGTGATCTTCTGCCTCAGTCTCCTCAAAAGCTGAGGATACAGTCATACACATACATACATACATACATACATACATACATACATACATTCATTCATACATACTGTAGTGGCTATTCCTGGTTGTCAACTTGACGACCTCTGGAATGAACTGCAATCAAGAATTGGAAGGCTCGCCTGTGACCCAGATCTTGAGGCTGGATGGCACGTTTTGACCTGAATCTTGCTGTGGAGCTCTTGAGGCATGGTGGCCATGGAGARCTTAGGCTCATTCGAGGTAGTGCATGCCTTTAATCCCTGGAGACCAAGGCAAGGAGTTCTCTGAGTTCAAGATCAGCCTGGAACAAGCAAGGAGTGGTAGTACACATCTTTAGTCTGGGACACATCTGCTGCTGGAGGCCTACTTAAGGGTATTGGAGGAAGGAAGATTCACGCCTCTTCACCCRCTTGCCTTGTGGGACTGAGCAACTGCTAGATTCTTGGACTTCCATCCACAGCTGCTGCTGACGATTGTTGGGGAGTTGGACTACAGAATGTAAGTCATTGACAAATTCTCTTACTATAAGGAGAATACCCATAAATTTTGTGATTCTAGAGAACCCTGACTAATACACACATGCATACATACACATACATACATACATACATACATACATACATACATACATACATAYACACACACACATATTGGGATCTCTCTTAGTAATAGCAATATGGTTTTGAAGAAGGCAGCCAGAGAGCCACCTTAACTACAAGGCCAGCACTTTGAGGCTCCCTGACCTGGACCTGTTTCTGGGCTCCTGTTACTGTGAAGACCGATGAATTCAAGGGCCTTTCAGGGTATCTTTGTGAGAATTTACATCCTGTGAACCCATCAGATAGATTTGGCCCATTGTTCTTCTACTTGCACAGAGGACAGAGGGTCTGACAGAGGAGGAGAAGTCGGGAAGCATCACACAGGAGAAACAGTCCCATTCTGTCTTGTATTAGTCAGAGTTCTCTAGAGTCTCAGAACACACACACACACACACACAGAGAGAGAGAGAGAGAGAGAGAGAGAGAGAGAGAGAGAGAGAATTTATTGCAATGATTTTCAGGCTGTAGTCCAGCAATTGCCAGCTGTGAATGGAAAGTCCAGCTCTAGTAGTTGCTCAGTCCCACGAGGCTGGGTGTTTCAGCTGGTCCTCTGTATACACCAGAATCCTAAAGTAGGTTCCAAAGGATGTGCTGGCAAAGTGAGTGCAAGCAGATGAAAACAAATGACTGCTTCCTTCTTCCATTGCCCTTACATAGCCTCCAGCAGAAGGTMTCACCCCGGTTAAAGGTGTGCCTCAAGATCTGGATCAAAGGTGCATGTTGACCCAGATTAAGAGCATGTGCTATCCCACCTCAAGGACTGAGTCAAAAGCTTGTGTCTTCCAGCCTCAAGATCCAGGTCTCGGGTGTGCCCCCCCCCCCCATTTCTGGATTGTAGTTCATTCCAGATATAGTTAAGTTGACAACCAARAATTGCCATCATGTGTCTCCTGGCAAAGCTTGGCCGGATGGAACACAGCCCTTCATTAAYGGCCATTTCTCCCCAGGCACTTCTTGGTACTAGCTCCATTTGGGCAATAGCTCATTTCATCTTCACAATGATCCATTGGTAGGTCCATGTGAAGGGAGTTGTAGGCTGCCTCTCAACCCCTCTCCTCCTTTCCTCTTAGAAATGGAAATCTGGAGTGGGTCTATCTAGAAGATGACTGTACTAGTCAGCTAATGTCATGTAACAAGTGAGGCCCAAATTTAGCAGCTGAAATAAACAAGCAAAAATGTTTATTTTTCTCTAAGTTTTGCAGGTTAGTCCAAGGTCTACCAGGACACAGTCATCTGAAGGCACACCTARGAGAGACACTTCTGAGCTCACCCATGATACTCTTAGGCTGAGTCCTCTGGTTGTGGATAGCTGTTCAGGCTTTGGTTCCTGTGAGTCTCAGCTGGCTTTCCTCAGAGCAAGAGAAAGTGGGGCAGGATGATATATTTCTGCCTTTTTGAAAAGGCAGAAATGGATCCAACTTCCAGCATATGTGAACACGATGTGGCTGCCATTCCTATGGTCTTTCAAACTGGGGCACCCTCATCATCTACTACTGTAAGGCTGGCAAGCCTTAACTTACCAGAGACCCCTGAGTGAACATGGAGATGGGAATCGATGCAGAAGCAAGAGGAATTTTATTTAATCCAGCATGCTGGGGTCGCCTGCACACGGGGARAGAGCGACCACGAACAGTGGGCTGCGAGGACCTTTGTACAGTCCTCAGGGCAGCTGCCATAGGCACAATGTGATTGGCTGAACAGTGTGACTTTTAAACTGATTGGTCTCTAGGGAATGAGGTGGCAAGGACTTCCCTCATCTGCAGGTGGTCAATGGTCGGTCCATCCTGYGGAATGTGTCCTCACCCGCAGGTTGGTTCCCCTCCTGTGGTCTGAGGAATGCTAATTAGCCTCTCCCTTCTGGAGGGCAAGTGTTCCATGATCTTTCCAAAGTTCCTGAGCTGACCTCTTCACTCACCTGGGGCTCACCCAGTAGACTGGCTGGTCAGTAAGCCCCAGGAATCCATCCATCTCTGACTTCTCAAAGCAGGGATTATACGTGTGTGCACCAAGTCCAACTTATTTGATCTGGGTTCTAGGACTTGAATCCAGGTCCTCTTGATTGCAGAGGGATCTCTTCATTAACTATGCTGTCTTCCCAGTTCCTACAAGGATATYGTAAGCCAGTACATTCTGAGTTCTGTTACTTACAAACCTAGTTGCATGCATGGTAGTACCATAGAGGAAAACAGGGTTCACAAGTCTGTAGAAGTCATTCAAGGTCAGTAGTCAGCCTGAGGCTGCCACGACATTAAATTTACTTCATTACACACTGCCTCCCCATTCTTGTAGAGAGCTCCAGCGGGGGTCATCTGGAACATCGTCCTATCTTTCCATTTTTGCCTGGGAAAGTCAGGTTGTTGATTCAAGTGCTGGGAGAGAGCAGAAGAGAGGGCCATGTGTCCATTATTCTCCCGTGGGGACACTCAGTGAGGAACAGTGTGCACCTGGAAAGTGGTGGATTGGGAAACATTCTCCATTTCAAAATGTTATGGGGAGGGTTGGTGTGAGGGAGCAAAAAGAGCCTGCCTGCCTGCGGCCCAGGCAAGAGCTTGGCTGTGTCAAAGGCAGGCAGGGAAGACAACTGGCTCAGACCAAGTCACCAGTGAGAATTTCCCAAAGGAGGGACGGCCTCTAGAAAGCTCCAAGGCATGAGGCCACCTCCTGGAGAGGATCTTAACCAGGTTCTTGTGAGGGACAGACTCTCTGACCAGCTGGGCAAACGCTCCTTAGGGACTTCTAGTTCAGACTCTAGAATGTATCAAGTAATCCAGTTCCCATCAGTGATGAAGGGGCTCACCTTCTCAGCCYAGTTCCTGGCCCCCTGTGAGCATGCACCTCCAGGCACCTCCCTGACTCTCAGGGTCCACCAGGTGGCCTGGGCGACTGTCATTCCTCCCCGTGTAGATCAAGGGTCTGAAAAGACTGTCGCGTGTGCATCTTGCCCTCCCTCCTTGCCTCTTTGTGGCTGGCTCCAGGTGGTAATGCAAGACCGCACACCGGGGTCTTGCATTAGCAGGCTGCTCACACGCAAAAGGCCTCCTGAATGGAGATGGTTCCTGTAACATGCAGGTGTCAGGGTCAAACTAAAATAAGCAAAGGGGAATGCTGTGCTGGTTTATGTAACTGAAAAGGCAGAGATGGATCCAGTTTCCAGCACATGAGAATACAAATATAGAAACAGAAATACCATTTCTACTTTCTCTCAAACTGGGGCACCCTCCTTATCTGCTGCAAAGGCCCCCCTGATGTGGTATAGAAAGACACCATTCCACCCCACTTTCAGCATTTCCAACACGTGCCCAAGCAGGGAAAGCCCCATGGGTCTCACGCAGGGTCTGGTGGGCTGGGCCTGTGCTGTGTGGCCATCTCAGCAGGGGAAGTGGAYAGTGTGGAACTGGAGGCCYGAGCAAGTCTACTTTCATTAAAGAAGTTCAGCTGAGAGAAATGGACTGTCCCCTGCCAGAACAACGGGACACAATGTGGCTGGTGGCTTTTCTATGCATGCTTGCAAAAAGTCTTCCACCAAATCCTGGCCATCCTGAACCTTGGTGGAGACGCCTTACCTCCTCAAAGTCCCCAGCCCAATGACCTCCCTTCACTTTCCCACCTGGTCTACGCTTCGGATCTGCCTCAGGAGTAAAGCACTTGCCATTTGAGAATGAAGACCTAAGCTTGATCCCCAAAGCCCATGTAAAAGTCTCAGTGTGACCCCTGACACTGGACAGACAGAAGGATCTCAGAAGCCCACTGGCCAGCCAGCCCACCCAACCTGGTGAGCTCCAGGTCTCAGTAGGAGACCCTGTCTCAAAAACAAACAAAACCCAAAAATCTATAGATAGCATCCAAGGAAATTTACACCCAAGGTAGACTGCATGTGTGTGTGTATGTGAGTGAGCACTTGAGCACACACGCACACACCCAGACACACACATTGCATACATACGAATGCTTATCTTTCTCTTTCTTCTTGATGGTGAAGATCAGACAGAACCAGAGGGGAGGAGACAAGTCGCATCTGAAGCTCTTTCCTGCACAGCGACATTTGCTTCCAGAATTGAACTGTTTCTTGGCACACTGGTCTATTTTGGAGTAGAGCTGGCTGCCCCATGCCAAGGTTTCTTACCACAAATAGACGTTCTGGAAGGGCCTACTGGTTTCCTCCAGCCTTCAGACACCTCTTCACATTTCATCTGGTTTGCCCTCCCCATTCCCAAAAGGAAATATCTGGAGTATTTTCTGTTCCAGATAGGAGGCTCTCCCCAGGGCGCCCCTCTGGGCAGGAGTCTCACTTCACCCTCAACCCTGACCTCTGGTACAGTTTTCATTACCCTGGGAAGCTAAGCTTAGCTCCAGTGTGCCAGTCTAGATCCTAAATTGTAGGCCCAACCATGAGTGAAATAGAGTCYCAGAAGCCCCCTCCTGTGCCTCTGGTCCCCGCAATCCCTTCTAAATGCCCTTCTAAATGCCTGAGGCTCACCTGTCATTCAAACTAGGAGTTGTAAGTTCTTCACACAAGGATCATGGGCAAGATGACATTCAACTGAAACCCTTTACAAAGACATGCCTGAAATCCAAATGTTCTAGAAACTATTCCTTATAGTTGAATCAAAACAGGTAGAGAAAAAAAATAAATAAAGACCTGTTGGTTCCCTGGCTGACAAGGGATTGTCAACCTCACAAGGACTTCATGGAGCCAAAACTGCTTTTAGTTTGCCAGGGTCCAAGGTCAGGAAATTCAGGGAGAAAGCTAGTTCTGGAGGCACTCAGAGTGAGCTTTGGAAGGTTCCAGAACAACTACAAATGCAACAATCTGAAAAACTCTCCCATTGTAAAAATAACTCAGTGTCTTCTCCAGGCGGCTTGTAAGACAGCAACTGTATGATGCTGTAAACTGCTGTCAGCTTTTATTTCTCCTTTTGGGGACAGAAGTAATGATGACAGTCCAGCTCCTGGCACAGTGATGAGGCTCTCAGTGTGAGTGACAAGAGCTTCTCAGAGCTGGGCTCCTCTATGTGAAAGCCTCATTTTCCACGTGGCTTGGCTTGTTCAAACCAAAGGCACTGTCCATTTCAGAATGATGACTCCTAATGTCAACAAGACTTAGACCCAGATTTGACCATGAACAACAGTGGGACTTTCAGTGACTTCCAAGCTCTTGTGGGTACCAGAATCCCCTGGAGGCCGTGTCTGCAGACTGCTGGGCTGTATCCCTAGAACTCTGACTCAGTCGACCTGGAGTGGGGCCCAAGAATGTACCTTTCYGAGTATTTCCCAGGTGTTGGGATCTGGGCCACACCCTAAGAACAAGCAGCTTCAAGACTCATGCCTCTTGCCTCAGCAGTGGAGTCTTAATGACCTGTGTTATTATTCTGCTCTGACCTGCCTTCTCCACAACTGTCCTTAACATCTTTAACTGATTTGGACCATAGAGTGCTGTGGGAATCGTATGTGTATGATTGTATGAACGTACGCCTGTGGAGGCCAGAGATTGCTGTCAGGTGTCTTCCTCAAGAGTCTCTTGCTGAACTAGACTTCACCAATTGCCTAGATTTCCAAGCCAGCCAGTGCTAGGATTGCCTGGATCCATTTCCTCAGCACTTGGGTTGCATCTGAGCCCATCCCCCAGCCCCTCGTTTGTTTTTGACACAGAGTCCCACCACATAGCCCAGGGTGTTGTTGACTCTCCTGCCTCCTCCCTCCAGTGCAGAGATAACAAGTGTGTGCTGACACGTTTGGCTGATTTTAATTATATATGCTTATCAGAACAGTGGGATGAGTTTTCAATGCATGTATACAGTGTTGACCTTGATCAGAGTCGGGTAGGGAGCATAAGCGTTTATCATTTCTTTGTGTTGGGAGCCTTTGAACTCACTTCTAGCCTGGGCTACACAGTGAGACCCTGTCTCAATATGTAAATACAGAACCTGTCAGGTCCTAAAGAAACTCAGGACAAATGGCTAACCATGGCGCCTGTTTAACATGCCAAGGTGCACACTGGCCTCTGGCCGTGCGCAGGCTCACTCGGCACCTGCAGCTCCTCTCAGTTTCTCTCACCTCACTCTCTGCTCTGCACCTCTCCAGATCCGGGCTTCGCTTCCCTGGTGTCTTAGTCAGGGTTTTACTGCTGTGAGCAGACGCCATGACCAAGCTAACTCTTATAAGGACAGCATTTGATTGGGGCTGGCTTACATGTTCAGAGGTTCAGTCCATTATCATCAAGATGGAAACATGGCAGCATGCAGGCAGGCATGGTGCAGGAGGAGCTGAGAGTTCTCCATCTTCATCTGAAGGCTGCTAGCAGAATACTGGCTTCCAGGCAGCTAGGGTGAGGGTCTTAAAGCCCACATTCATAGTGACACGCCTACTCCAACAGGGCCGAGCCTTCTAATAGTGCCACTCCCTGGGCTGAACATATACAAACCATCACACACACCTTCTCTTTCCTAGATAACAATGCCTTTTCGGCTGTGTGTTTTCGTGATCTCTCCCTCTCCTCTTTCCCCACTCCTTTGCTCCCCGGGACCAGTTCAGTCTACTGGTCATCTCTAGTCTACTATTTTCTCTCCTTGCTCTGGACTCTTTAAAAAGCTCCTGGCTGTACTTTCCCTCATATCTACAATAAAAACCTTCCCCTCACCCACACCAAGTGTGTCTCCTTTGGATCACCCTGTGCTTGGCATGCAGGAGAGGCATACATGAGCTCCCTTTCCTCATCAACTGAGTTGCAGATGTGACTCTTCCTGCCCCCACCCCTTCCCTTCTCCCTCCTGCTCTGGTCTGGTCACTCCAGGCCCGCTCAGTTGGGACCCCAGACATGACTCTCTTAAGGCTGTGCGGGCCATTTGTTCTGCCGGCTTCTGCCTCGCGTCCTCTTGGACTCCAAACTCCACTTCCTTCTCCAGCTGCGTCTTCATCTCTCCTTTCACCGTTTGTTTCTCCTGGTCCCCTTGGTGTCTCTCTGGCTCCTGGAGCCTACTGTGCCTCCCAGGGTGCCCAGCACCGGACATCTCCCTATTAATCCTGTCACCCTACTGGGTCCCCCATCATGTGGAAAGTGACTTCTCCTCTGTCCCTTTTTGGGACATTTGCCTCTGACAAGTCTCTTAGACAGCTCAGCGTTGCCACGGGTTGAAATTCGTGTCACCTGGACCCTTGCCCCTCTC
>BDUI01007239.1:19968-33941 GCA_002335545.1 Apodemus speciosus
TGTATATTAGAAGTCAATATTATATTAATTTAAATAATATATAAATATATATGTATATATGTATATATAATTGATTTCAGCCCTGAGATTGGTTCTTTCTTGGCATCTACTACTTTTGAATGTATGTAATTTATTTATTTATTTTTGTTCTAGAACTTTCAGTGGTATAGTTAAGTTACTAAAAAAAATAAGTGTTCACCTTTTTTTTTTTAATGTAGGCTTTTCATACTAGAAATTTGCCTATTGGTAGAACTTTAATTTTTTGTTTTTGTTTTCAGATATGTTTTGGTATGCTGTTTACTCATTTTAATTCAATTCTAGTAAGTTTTTAATTTCTTTTTTATTTCTGTCTTTAGCTATGTTTCATTCAGTGGAAAGTTTTCCAGTTTCCATGAGTTTATAAGCTTTCTAGTTTTTTCTGTTGTTACTGAATCCAGCTTTAATCCATGATGATCTGGTGGGAAGCAGGGTGTTGTTTCAATTTTCTTGTATATTTGTTGAGGCATTATGTCTGAGTAAGAGGTTACTTTTTGGAGAGAGTTTCTTGAGGTACCAAGAAAAGTGGTTAATAGCATGTATTGGGCATAYAGAGTTGAGTTATGTAAACTGGTTGTTTCAATAACTACATTAGAGTCTGGAATGGAGATCCCGGAACACCTTACTAGGCATCTGATCATACATAGATCCTAAGCCACTCATTAAAATTGTTATGTGAAATGATAAGAAAGACAAAAACAAGAAGCTGAACATTAACCAGTGTCCCTAAATATTTCTGTAATTTCTGGCCACAGACTAAGACCAAACTTCTAGAAGAAGCTAGGGTATTTCTGGCCATGTGCCAGAAACATTAGGCAGACATGTTCCTTGTCAAGGTTCCCACGGTAAAACTATTTAACCAATTTCTTCTTGCCTCCTTGTCAAGGTTCCCACGGTAAAACTATTTAACCATTTTCTTCTTGCCTATCATTACTCAACTATTATTTTTTGAAAACATAGTTTACTTTATCGTTGACACTATAATTTAATGACAACATTCTCTGTGGCTTTTTTTCCTTCAAAATCCTCCCATATACCCATCCAAACTCTTCATCAAATTTGCAGTCTTTCTTTCCCCAACTAATCATTCCTTGTACAAGTTTATATATGTATATACAATCATATTATTAAATATATACATTTTAATCTTGATAATATTAAATTTTTGTAAGATTTCTGGGCTGATCATTTAGCCCAGTGGTGGGGGGGAGTTGTTGTCTTATTCCCTGGGGAAGGTAACCTCTCCTTCTCCCCGACTTCCTAAGTTGCTGATAGATCTTGGTGTAGGATTGAGTTGACATGGGCTTTCCCCTATCCAGTTTATCATATTTGTTGGTATTACCTTTGTTTAGCTCATATTTAGGTAATCATGCTGATTTAAAGTTTATGAGCATAGTTTCTTATGTTAGGAGATACAGTCTCACAGCAAATTCCCTGATCCTACTGCAATTACAATCTTTTTACCTCATCTTTCCTAAGGTTCCCTGAGACCAAGGTTTGGGAGAGTTTTGGTAGAGTATCAGAGGGACTGGGATCCATAACTCTGATATTATTTGGTTGTTGTTTATCATTGGTTCTCTCAAAGATACACCTTCTTAGTCCTTTGAGAGATCTCAGGCTAGTACCATACCTAGATTACAACAATTTTTTTAAAATCTTTTATTATTTGATATTATAATGATTATACTCTTCCCTTTCCTTTACTCCTTCCAAACCTACCCACATGCCTTGGAACCTTCACATCAAATACAAAAACAAGATAAAAATAATTCAAATGCCTTCATATATTGCTTTCAACTTTGAAATGAGAGGTTAAATCATAGGTGTAATAGTAATCATTTAATATCTACACACAGACAATGAGTATCCACACAGTGTGCTGGAACTCAGGGAGCAAGGGCAAGAATTGGCATAGGATCATGTGAAATTCATAGTCACTGTACATCAAAACAGTCAACAAGATTGTCGAGAAAGCCTACAGAATGAGAGACCACTCTGGATAGCTACTCCTCCTAAAGTAAATAAATATCCAAAATCATAAACAAACAAACAAAAATCCCAGGAGACCACCTAATATCTCCTCAAGYAGTAAAGGGACCATATAAATCATATTATTACATGACATCCATCCATTTATTCATTTATTTATTTAAGTTTAACTTTTTAAATTTCCTTATTTTATGGGTATATGTTTCCCCATATGTGTGGATTGTACCATGTACTTATCTAGTGTAACGAGGGTCAAGTGAGAAGACTGACTCTCTTGAATCTGAGTTATGGATGGTCATGAATCAACAAGTGTACTGGGACCTGATCTAATAAGTGATTTGAATCACTTGGACATCTTTTCAGACCCCAGTAGTTACCTTTTAAAGTATGTGGCACATAGAAATTAATATATGAGAAAATGTTCAATGGATTTACCTATTGGGCAAATAAAAATCAAAACTGAGTTGATAAAAGCCCACACTACGCAAAATGGTTCTTATTTTGTAAACAGTATGAAAAAGTAATAATTAGAATATCAGGAGAAAGAATCGATTAATTTATGGTAGGACTATAAATCAGTTCATCCACTGTGGAATTAATATAGAGGTTACACAAATTTCACAGTACATCTGTAATATAGACATATGAAGCATGCATATATTTCCAAATGAACAATGAATTTCAAATAGGAGTGACCCCACCCCTACTTATGGTTTATGCTGTGCTCTTCACAATAGCCAGATGATAGAATCTGGATAGGTGCTAATACATATGTGATTGAACAGAAAATACAGTGGAAGGTTACTCACCTGTTAAAATGAATTAAGTTATGTATTTTCTTGGAAAGTAGATGTTATTAGAAATGATTGTGTTAAATGACATTGTCATACTTAAAAACTTTAAATTTTTTTCACATGGAGAATTTAGAGAGAAAGAAAAGATCATGCTTATGAGTTGAGTATTGAAAACGATGTAAAAGAGTTAAATAAAAGAGGGTAGTGAGTGGGGTAATCAAAGACAAATTTCGCTGTACTGTATAATACTTCTAAAAAATACTTCTACCAGATCCATCATTTTATTAGTTATCTTTCAAAATATTATAATCTCCGCCTTGGTATATTCATGACTGATTCTCAATCATCTGTACAAAGTATGTAATCTGTGTCTTCACTTCTCAGCAAACTTTTGATAAACAGAGGTTGACTTCCCTAGTTGTTTCTTCTCCGTGTTCTCAGAGCAGCATGGAAAGATCTATGGTTTTGCGGAATTTTGCCACTGTTTACTTACAGCCTTCATGGCTTTATTGAATTGTAAGCCCCTCTAGTAGAGAAAACTTTATTTATCTATCAATGTGTCCCCGGTGAAGAGCCAGTGCTCAATAAATGTTTGTTGAACAAATCTGTAAATAACAGCAGCGGGAAGACATATGTAAGACGCTTTCAGGTGAATCTCCATCCATCTCCACTTCCCCGTATCCCTGGGGAAATATCTGTTGTATAATTCTTGTATAATTTTCTATTTGGGAGACCATTTATATTTTATTAAAAATGAGGGTTGTTCTGTGATAAATCTTCGCCCACTGAAGTTCTAAGATTCTGTTGTAAGTCTTAATTTTCTCCCTTAGGTAACATGATGTGAAAATATAACAACAAAAATAAGTAACTCGCTGGGATTAGTGCAGTGTTGGAAACGGAATCTAATATGAATCGAAGGCATAGCATCTATACATAAGAATGAGGTAATAAGTCCCACAGGACAAATAATTCTTAGTGAACATAAACAATAGAATGATATATATGCTATTCTTTAACATGCCTAGATACATACAGTGTAAGAATCACTACTGTGAATGGATCAAGAAGCCTTCATCTTACACATTTTCTATGAGTCATATCAAGTAGAAACTTCAAGGAGAGTTCTATTTTTTTGTAGATTAAATAAAGGTCTATATTCTAGAAAAAGCACATAGGAAACACACCAAATTGTATGAAGTGGTTGTTCTTTTTCAATTCTTTTATTTATTTTTGAATAACAACCCACAAGTTCTAGAATTTTGAGACTAGATGTTGGGACAAAGTCATGAAAATTCCTGACTTGACAAGTAGTCTAGGTATGTGTTCATTTGTATTTTTCATTTACACACTTCATTCATATTTCTACTGAGCAGATTTCCACATCTTTATGCTTCTGGTACTATGGGCTTTCTGTGCCATGTGCCTGTTTTATAATAATGCTCTTTAGATTTGTATTCCATGAAGAGCGATCAGTTCAACTTGTAATGCTCACTGTTTAATGTCAGGTACAATACTAGTTCATCTGACTGAAGCATTCTCTTTCAACTGATGATGTGGATTTCAGAGCTCTATCTCATGACTTAGAGTAATAATTTGAAAGTGTGGATTTTTGATAAAATTTCTATAAATGTGTTTATGCATGAATACACACAGTATTTCTGATTATGAAGCTAGTTACACATGTATCATATGATATGTAGCTTACATATGTCAGAAAATGATAATTATAATATGAAAGGTGATTAATTTCGAGATATAATTGCTATTTTGATAGAATTTAACATCTGAGTGTTTCCCCAGAGGCCATTACAAATCAAAATCTGCCCTAAATAAATCTTAATTCCTTACTTAGTTTAGACATTTCATTTACATAAATCTTCTTGTAAAGCATTATAATCTGTTAGATGAACATGAACATTTATCTTACTTGAAACATAAAACCATACCTGAGGATATTGATCACTTACATATAGTTTCTAAATGAGACCTGTACAAACACTCTGAATCAATAATAATTTTTTAAAAGGAAGGAAGAAAGAAAGGAAGGAAGGATGAAAGGAATAAAGGAAAAGAAGTAAAGAAGGAAGGCAAACAGAAAATTCGCCATCTTCTACCTTTATATTCTCTGGATTTTATTTCTGGATTTTATTCCTTCCTTTTGTGAGGAGAGGATCAAATCTGGGATTCATTCTCTGGCAGGTTGCTTATCAGGAAAGGACAGAATGATACAAATCCTCTAAGCATCTTCCCTCACCCCCACCTCTCTCAGTTCTGAACTCCCTTTGGACAGTGAAATTGCAGTTACCATCCACAACTCATAAATAATTTGTTGTGATACTTAAACATTTCTTTGTTTTCTATGCTCATGTGTTATGTTGATTTGAACTCTAGTAGAACATGTGTGCAGACTGAAGAAAAAAGCTTTCCTTATCTCTATTCCTGAAGGAAAAACATTTGTCTACTGAACTCAAAAGCAAAGAGCCAAATGCCAATTCTAACGGCTCTTTTGTGCTTTGGATGACTGATTATTAAAATTAGAAAAACATTAAACTTCTATAAAAATAGTCTTTTTGATGGTTAAGATTTCTAAAACACTTGTTTTAAATTTTTAGCAGGCTTTTAAACTAGATTCTTTACTTTGTTCATCAGTTAAGGTCAGGTGATCTGAGAAATATTTACTTTTATTATCTCAAATTCATAGGCACATAAACAAAGAGAAAGAAATGAATTATAACTCTCAAGTGACCATTAACCTCCAAGTTGGACTACTGGATTTTAATCTGTGTCAATTAACTTTAAAAACTAGAATCCACATAATTCTACAGTTTATATTATACAATTATAATTATACATCCTTTCAAATGCTCTATAATTTTCAATTAAAATAATATTTAYGAAAAATTTCAATTCATAATTTCAATTTCATAATTCAAAGGAGAAATGATTCAAACTGACTGAGTCATGTGTTAGACTGTCCCAATAACTCAGAAGATTCCTTCAGGCTGAAAAATATCATTCACATATTTGACCAAATTTTTATATATCTATGTATTTGTTTAATGCAATTCATTTACTGCTGCAATATGAGTCAAATCATATACCTAATTTCTTTGTGTGTGTGTGTATGTGTGTGTGTTTACATATCATGTTTCTACAGTTTTCTCTAATATCCAGAATTTCTATTAAATATTCTGGGTTTCTGTGGTCTCCACACTGAAGCACCTATTTCCTTTCTATTTATCACTTAGCATCAAACTGTGTAAAATATGTGGTTTTTATTCACAACACAATGAAACAGTAGGTCAGGAGGGATTTTGTGTTCTTCTGCCTGGCTTTGAACTCTTAGGGCTTCCTTCAGTATCAGCACAGACCACTTGGTGGTGCATTTAAGGCAAAGAATAGACACTAACCCATCATCATGCCTCAGGTCCATAGTTCACATTGGACTTCATACCTGGCAAGCAAATTCTGTGGGATGAGACACATGTCTAATGACATATGGTTTCTATCTAATAACACCCTTATATAGACTCATGATCACCACTATATCTTGTGTCCTGTCAACTCATCTCTATTTTTCATACTAATTGCTGACTATTGGGGCTATAAAGCTGAATATTTATTTGCTCATTGTTACTAATGTTGGAATTTCAAGATAGTACTGTATTTTGAAATATTGTTGGCTTTTTTGTAGCAAATACCTTAACTAGTCTCATTTGTATTCTTAATCTTTYGGTATATTTTGCAAAACCAATTTTGCATTGTTATGATCATCAGCAAATCACTAGTTCTTGCAAGGATTATGCCATTCTCTCCTATTTAAAATGCCATGACTAATCCCAAGCTCACATAATTTCTCCTCTGTAGGATTTTAAAGCTTCTCATCCTAACTTCAGGGCTATGTATATTTTACACTTCATGAAAGGTGAAAGGCTTTCTACATCTACTTTGGTATTTGGACATCCCATTACCTTGTACCTTTCCCATTGTTTTTATTAAATAATGATAAAAATGGTACACACCTACAGGCATTTACAGTTTAAAGTGTGCAGCATAGTATTTGCACAGATACATATACTATATATGTTCAAATAAACTAATTAACACATTCAATGCTTAAGTTCTGTCAATACTTTCTTAATGGATACACTTAATCCATCAGTAATTCTCAACTCTGCAATATTATTAATTATAGCTAACATCTTTTTAAAATAAACCTTAAAAATTTAAAAAAGCCTTTGTAGTACCCAAGGTCCATTGTGCTATTCTTATGAGTGCATTTCTGATGTGCTATCCCTTTTTATTGGGACAATTATCTGCTGGTGTTCCAGTAGCAATTGCGAGTTGCTCAAGTTGTTTTTTTTTTTAACTATTTTTTTGAAGTTGAATAAAGTCAGACATTCACCTAGATCCTTTTCTTTGTTCTAATTACATATTCGTGTCAACCTTACACTGTGCTTGAAGTAATGTAGATTGGACATTCATTTAAGCTGATTGTTTCAGATGATTTCAGTACTGTATGGAGGTATGTCATGGAAGCTCTGTACCAGAGTCAACAATGCAGGAGTTGATGATTCATTGTGTTCATTTTTTTTTTTTGGTGGATCAGGAAGCAGGGAGTTCTATCCCAGTCCAGAAGTGAGGCTCCTTTCAAGGTCCACCTCCAGCCATCTACTTTTTAAGCTATTCCCCATGTCACAAAGATTCCATAGATTCTTCCAAGTGACACAACCACTTAGGGTAAGCTATTTTAAGCACATGATGTTTAAGCTATGATTTTGGATATTCTGGGTCACTGGATTGTTCATACAAACTGTAGCATCAGCTTTTTGATATTTACTAATAGTTTTCTAGACTCTCAGGACTGTTTTAATCCTTGGGTTGATTTCTCAATAATTAATACTATGGAAAATGAGTTTTTTTATGCCTGGATAAGAAATATTTCTGAWTTTATTTAGGTCTTCTTAATTTTGTTGCCAGAGTTTTTAGCTTTCCTCAAATTTTCTAAAGATTCACAAGAGCTTGTACTTTAAGTGCTTGGTACAAATTACTGGTATATAAGAAATGTGGCCAAGGAAATGGCTCAGGGGGACAAAGTTCTTGTTTCATAGTGGTCGGGATGTGAGTTTTTTATCCCCAGTATCCACACACAAGCTGGGCATTTGCACTGGATGGAAAACACAATAACTTACTACCCTGACAAAAAAGAGCCAAAATGACAAGTTCCAAGTTCAGTGAGACATCCTGTCTCAAAAGGTACAGCAGAGAAAAGAGAAGTGACTGAGGAGAATGCCTCAACTTCAATCTCTGGCTACTCTATGGGACTATAAAGGCAAGTGCACTTATATAAATTTGAACAAATATCTACAACTCTCTGTGGATGTTTGTGTGTGTGTGTGTGTGTGTGGTGTGTGTGTGTGCGTGTGCGTGTGCGTGTGCGTGTGCGTGTGCGTGCGCGCGTGTGTGTGTGTGTGTGTGTGTGTGCGTGTGCGTGTGCGTGCGCGTGTGCGTGTGCGTGTGTGTGTGTGTGTGTGTGTGTGTGTGTGACCGACAGAGAGGGAGAGGGAGGGAGGGAGGGAGAGGGAGAGTGAGGGAGAAGAGGGGCGATTGCTTATCTTTTCACATAATATTAATCCTGATTATTGTTTACCCTCCCCCAGCTCTTTCCTACTACCCCTCTCATGCAGAGGAGATTGTTTCTGTTTTTGTTTTTTATTATTAAAGTGATTGACTCTTGAATAGTAACTTTGTTTCTCCGTATTCTGCTCATTARCATCATTCTTTTCTTGAGCATTGGAGGTTTTACTTCAATCTGTCCCTTTTTTCTTAATCATACTTTATTCCATAAAGAAGAAAGATGATGCATTTGTGTCTTGATAGTAGAAACAGACACTTTTGTTTTTCTAATTTTTTAATGAATATTACTAAAGAATTGTTCCAGGTGTATGTATGCTTATGAATAGCCAGCAGTTTGTGACTCTATCAGATCAATATATCCTTTTGAAAATGTATGTTTTTCTGTAGTTTCTCATTTAAAAAGGAAGATTGCCATTCCACATGCATCTCAATTTTTAATGGTTTAATTGGTTCCCCTTTTATTGTAGGGCCTCTTTTTAGGATTTAGGACTAGTGAGACCAAGAAGCAAAATCAGCAGTGTTGAAAAAAATAAGAATGAAAATGTCACAGGAATAATAATTGACATAATAATACTAACAAAAAATATATGTGAGCATATATTACTGAAGTATTTTATAACCATAGAATGTATGGTTTATATAGACATAGGAGGAATATTACAGTTAGCTACTGTGTAAATTTAATACCAGGAGTAAGGTCATGATTACTTTACATATATTAATATGTTAACAGATATTATATTTGTATATATTGCATATTACACACTACATATTATATATTATATATTAGTCTGTATTATATTAGCATAATAGCATATATTAGTGTAATCGTCATTATAATTTCAAATAACTGATAATCAAGTACATATTCTATCATTGCAGATGAGATTTGCATCTATTTGAAGATTTACATCCTATGTCTCATCTGAGATTCATGACAATTCTTTCGAATTGTGGCTTTGTAAGAGCATTCAGTGTCTCCATTGTGAGCACTGTGAGCATAGGCTCTATTTGATGCTGTTTAAGTCATGATCCAGATTGCTTGATTCTCTCATCTCTGCTTGTGGAATCCTCATCTTGGTTTCCCTTTATCATTAGGATTTGGATATTGTTAAAATTGAATCTGTCAATTCTTCTGAAAATATATGAGGGTACTGCTATAGAGCTCCCGGGGAAGATCTGGACACATGACATAACCAGAACAGACAGATGTACACATACCTGCCTATTGCTTTCAGGCTGAGACATTGAAGTTGTTTCTAGATCTTTACCTACTCTGCCAGGAAGTGTATCAGTTAGCACATAACTAAATGTGCTAAATGAACACGTAAAATGTGACTCATTTTGTCCTCAAGTCAAGAAAAGGAAGAGAGGAGAAGGAGTCATGCATTGCTTGAATGGCCTACTTTTTCATTTTGTTCCTAAGCTGAATGTCCCTATGAATTTATATGGCATTAAAAAACAGATATTTATTCTCATGTCAGGAGTCTCACGTCCCTGTGTGCAACATTCTGTATTATATTTTTCTCACCTGACAATCTTAATTTCATTTAATATAGCCTCACCTCCTTAATTGTTCACTGTTCATGAAACCCAGGCTTGTATTTCTCATTTTATATATACCGTCATTGCACATCTATATTTTGTTTAACTTGTTTATATTTATCTTATGTACATTGGCATTTTACTGCATGTAGATCCATGCAAGGTATCAGATCCCCTGGGATAGGAGATACAGACAGTTGTGAGCTGTCATGTGGTTGCTGGGAATTGGAACTGGGTTCTCTAGAAGAGCAATCTTAACCACTGAGCCTTTTCTCTAGCCTGCTCRTGCATATTTTAAAGACATTTTTGTTGTTGGAATGAAATGCTTTTAATTTTTATAGGCAATGTGTATGCTAGTATTCTTGACTATTCAATGTTTAATAGAAATAAAACTAAGTAAAATATTTCTTTTTACACAGTACATATTTTTCTACATAAAGAAAATATTTACAAGCTCTCAGATAACATTATTAAATTACTTTGAAGTAATATCGATAATTTTGTAAGATTGTCTGTCATTTTATATTTTAAAGTGACCTGTAGAAGAAGGATTCCCAATGGATGTTTTCCAAAGTCCTTAAAGTCAATTTTAATCCAGATAAATTCAAAAAGAAAAAAGAAAGGAAAATTCCATAGGTGGACAAAGACATTGTTTCAAGAATTATTTCCTTCCTAACTAAAAATTTAATTAAAACATAGAGATAATAAGAAAAAAAATCATCTGAAACAAAATTTTATCTCACAAAAAAGAAGACCTCATATTATATTTCATATACAATGTAGAGAGTGATGGGAACCATTGGAAGGGTAAAAGCAAGAGATTCTGCAGTTGTTTTACAGAGAATTAGTCCTAGTGGGAAGTTGAGTTATCTGCCTGTCAATAAGTGATCATTTGCTGTCTGTCTGTCTGTCTGTCTGTCTGTCTCTCTTTGTGTCTGCCTATCTATCTATCTATCTATCTATCTATCTATCTATCTATCTATCTATCTATCTATCATCTATCTATCTCTATCTATATCTGTCTGTCTGTCTATCTGTCTATCTGTCTGTCCGTCTGTCTGTCTATCTGTCTATCTGTCTATCTGTCTATCTGTCTGTTTGTCTGTCTATCTGTCTATCTGTCTATCTGTCTAGCTATCTAGCTATCTATACATACATACATATAAACATACATACATCTCTCACACTATAAGATTTTGTTTTGCTCTCTAATCATTTTACTTACCACTTGCTAAAACTTGAATCAATAGAGTTTCTCTCTTCATGGATTTATACTGTAAATCTTGAATCCAATAAAAGACATGTATAACCAAATATTTCTAGGGCATGACTATGTTAAATACAGGGCAACTTTACAATTGATCCTAACTCATGTGACGATTAGAACCTATTTAGAATGCGATGAACCTAAATGATAGCCTTATTGAAAAGATAACATTTTTAATCAAAAAGTATCATTATATCTTATGCTTTGAAGTAAATTAACTGACTTGAATGTTCACTTACTCACCATAGCACATAGGGGCGAAGTACAAATTGGAAAATTTTATAAAAATATCTTTTTTCTGATGTTTATTATTAATTTTGGCATATAGGTCAATCTAACAATCTGAATATTTGAAGGAAGCAGAAAACCTTGTAGGTATACAATCTTTGCTGTCTATATGCCATGATATATCTTCTCTTATTCTCACTACTGATACATGTTAGTGAAAATTATGAGCTATTGTGAACTACTGTACTGCTCAAAATTAATAATGTTTAACCTAAGGTACACGTGGACAATATTGACAATGTTTCACACTCACAATTAGACTCAACATTGGATTATTACTGTTATAAATATTTACCACCATCGTCCAAGTGTTTCCTAGGTTCTGCCTAACTTTCAAAATAAACCTTAGAGTCTCAGATGAAAGCACAATTACCAATGAAACACATACAGTGCACTCTGCATCATTCCTGATTCTCTAGAAAGCCAGAGAACTGGCTTGCTACCTGACATTTTCTTGATTTTTCCCAATGCAATATATTTCCTTCTAAGGTTCCTTAGGTGAAGAAGAATTGTTATTAACTATTTGATAAATCAAGTGTCTGGTTCTAAAATATTCACAGGTTTTGAATAAAATAATCTAACTGAAACCCTGTTATGTCTTAGATTTATCCCCTTCTACAATTAAGTCAATATTAGTGTGATGAAAAATACAAATCAGATTACAAAGTCTCAATAATTTATGGCGCAGAAATGGTGTATAAATAGTAGTATCAGAAGACAAACATATCTACTCTCCAGTGTGTAATTTGAAAGGAATGTCATASGGCAAGGGTTTTATTCAACCAGCTTATTATCTGCTGATAGAGAAACTGAGGTAAACATTGCTATCTTCATTCCTTACATTTTTTCACTTTATGAGGTTTTTTTTCCTTCCAGTTTGCATAGTTCTCTCTAGAGTCACAAAAAATAGTTTCTTAAGTTGTTTTTCTCCTTAAAAGTCCTTCATGATTAACAGATCAAGTGCTTGTACAGCTATTTTGAAAGATCGCTGGACAAGAAAACAAATCACACTTATTTTCCATGTGTCCACTTGTTCTTAATGATTCTTAGCATAGTATAAGGAGATTGTGTCCATTTCCTTTTACATTTAGTGATACAAGGACTCTATTGGTTTTACATAACAAAGAAAATAACTATATTTTACACAACTATATTTTTTTCTTTCCAGAACTTTAGAAGTTAAAAATGTTATCATTTTAAAACAAAACAGAAAAATTAACATATTCATTGTAACTATAAAATAATCAATGTAGTTATAACTATTAAAGAGAATATTCCCTTTATTTTAGATTCTTTTCAAAAGAAATAAGGGATAGCTTTTAGTACAGAATAGAATGTACTCTGTGCCTTCAGTGATCTATCTTAATTTCTTCATTGATCTTTTGTGTTATCTAATAAGAAGATGTTGCATGCCATATTCAGCCTTTTACCCATTGCAAACACTCGAGAATACAGAGGCCTAGTGTTGAAAAAACACAAAACAAGTAATCTCAGTAACTTTTGTTTGCTTGTATGTTTCTTTTAGTCTTTGTGAGAATTCCCTCTGCCTTCTCCCTTTGCTCTTAAAGTTCAGAAAGTGCAGAAGGTAGAAAAACAGCAATGCTCCACTATCTTAAAACCGGAGACAAATTCGAACTCAGTCATTAGGGTTTTTAGAACTTACTGAACTGAATCATGACAATTGTTTATGTGTTATTTATTTATTTTTTCATCATTCAGTGCTTGCTTTGGGATAAAGAACTAAATACATGTTTGTTGAACAAATACATGAACTCATGAAAAAAAATCAGTCAAGTTTTCCAAGTCACACATTACTCACGTGGAAGTTAAAATAAAAGTACCTGACATATAAGGAGATTAAGATACTAAGCTGATGGTGGGTGATTATTTATTAAATAGTTTATGGTGTTGGAGAAGTTTTTTGGTTGTTAAGAGCACATGTTCTTTCAGAAGAACCATGGTTGCCTCCCCCAGCCATGTCAGTGACAGCCTGTAATGTAAATGTCTGTAACTACAGCTCCGGGGACTCTGCCCTCTCTTCTGTCTTCCTTAGCACTGTACTCAGGCACATATTGATCACAGACACAAACACAAAAATAAATGATACATGTCAGTTAGCAGAGTTGATATAAGACCAGAACAATGGGAGTATCTCTGGAAATATTAAGGATGGAAGGGGAAGATTTTGCACGGCCCCACTCAAGACAAATAAAGRCAAGCAAAAATCAATTACTCAAAGAAGGACATTCAGGTTCTTCCAGTGGTGTTAGTTCTGACTGGTTGTCCAATGTGGAATGCTTCACCCCRAAGCCATATACATGCAAATGAAGGAAACAGATGTGATCCTCTGTCTTCTACCTCCCTATCTATCTATCTATCTATCTATCTATCTATCTATCTATCTATCTATCTATCTA
>BDUI01007240.1:44673-60992 GCA_002335545.1 Apodemus speciosus
AAAAAAAAAATCATCCATTTCTTACCTTGGAAGAAACTGATGTACCAATTGTGAAATTGTCAGTTATAACGGAAAAACTTGAAGCCTGTATCATGTTTTTTTTAAAAAAAAAAAAAAGATTTATTTTATTTATTTAATGTATGTCAGTATACTGTCACTGTCCTCAGACACATCGGATCTCATTATAGATGGTTGTGAGCCACCATGTGGTTGCTGGGTACTGAACTCAGGACCTCTGAAATTGCAGTCAGTGATCTTAAACCTCTGAGCCATCTCTCCAGTCCTGCCCCTATTCTGTTATTCCTTAATACACCACTTCAGGGTCAGCAAACATTAGCTGAGGAGAGATGGGCTTTGTTAATGAATCCTAAAAGCAGGTATGGAAGAAATGCTAGGTGGGAAGGAAGAATTCACCATTGCTAATGGAATGATATATTCAGGCAATAAATCTCCGTAAGTAAAATCAGTAGGTTAACAAATCCGGATCAGAATGTTGGACGAGGACATTCTCCCTGAAGCTGCAGTGCCACCCAGGGTAGGACAGCCCAGCCCTAGGCACCTCCCAGGAGGGCATGACATGAGCCATACACCACGACAGAAGCAGAGCTCCTGTCTCTGAATCCAACGGAGACCTGAGTTCTAAGATGTAATAAACTTAGCTTACAGAGTAGAGAAATACCAACAACTGAACTCAGTACCTGGAACATTCTATCGCCCAAGTAGGTCAGTTTCCTCAACAGGGAGGGGCTTGAAAGGAGGCGGAGGGTATATCCCAGATCAAAGTCAAGAGACCAATTAAGCAAATGAAATATTAGCTTTGTGTTGTTTATCTGCTAAAAAAAAATGAACCTTCTGAGACAGGACTCTCACTGAACCAGCACTCACTGCTTGGCCAGACATTGCCACTCCAGAGCTAGGATCCAGATGTGAAGAGCCAGCTTCTACGTGCATGCTGGGTATCTGAACCCAGGTCCCTCTACTTACACAACACACGTTTTACCAACTAATCCATCTCCCCAGGCCGGAGTCTCACTTTACAAATAGTCTGTTCTTGAAATGTTAAGTCACTGTTTAGCCAACATTCAGAAACAAAACCCCAAGTACTTTATTTCCATGAATCTAAATTTGATAGTCAGAGGACTCACTGGCATTTCACTTGAGCATGTGGTCAAGTTCTAGCAGACATATCGACTTAAGAAATGAGCTAGCACCCTGACCCTAAGCTATATTTAAAAAGATAGTCATATTTTCCTCTTATTTGTGTCATTGTTTGAAAATGGACAGCCTAGGTTTAAAATCTGTTTAAGAGACAGAACCAAATGAGTCATGGGGAAACTTCTGTAAATTGTTCCAGTAAAATATTTTCTTCTTTCTCCTTTCTTTAAAGAAAATGTTGCTTTGAGGGCATGTCAGTCTTCCATATTTGAGTTTAGCTAATGTGAACAGGGAAGTGGTAAGCCCATAATGACTCTCGTGATGAAACGATTCCACGACGAAAGCCCACAGTCGAGTCCAATTTCAAGTTAACGGCAGTATTACTGAAGGAATTTCAATTTGCAACAGGATATTGATCAAGTTGGGGGGAAAAGTCTTGACTGAATGCATCGCACTGTGCCTTCTGATGGCAAGACCTCTCAATGGCACAATGTTGCACAGGTAAAAGGCACAGCAAACTGCTCACTGCATCACCCCTGGACCCAGATGTGCCAGCTAGAAAATGGGCTCTCAATCCCTACAGAAGTCACTCAAAGAATCAGATCAATGAGTCGCTTTTACATCCTGTTAGCGAGGCAATTAAATCAAATAATGGAACTCTTATGTCATAAAATACCCAACTTTAAGATGACAACACTGAGTCAGCAGTCAGGGCACAAACCTTTAATCTCAGCACTTGGGAGGCAGAGGCAGGCAGATATCTGAATTCATGGACAGTCTGGTCTACAGAGTGAATTCCAGGGCTACACAGAGAAACCCTGTCTCACAAAAACAAAAACAAAAACAAAAACAAAAACAAACAAACACAGAAAAAAAGATGCCAATACTGTGTCTAAATAAAATGACTCAGGCTGCATCCCTGTGCTAATCAGCTCTCTCAGGATCAATATGCCATCCTACCTTGGAAAAGGCTTTCTTTTTTCCAGGCAAATTTAGTAAATCCCTAAGGGGACTCGTCTCAAAGGTCATGTTTGATATAAAATAATAAACATTACAATAATGGCAGAGAATAAAGACAATCAGTTGTGTTAAAATTCACAGAAGTGTGTTCACAGGAGGAAAGGGGAAAAATGCAGAGTTCTTAAATGGCATGGCTTTCAAGTAGGTGCCTGGCAGGTACCATCGATCTGTAGAACTAGTTGATTAAATATTGATGGAAGGCTAAAGACTATCCGATAGTAATCATTAGGGTGGTAACAAGATCACATTGTACATTTTCTAATAGAGGATTTCTGACTTTTTGTGTGAAATGTTTATATGTAGTAAACTGATTTTTAATTTTTTTTTAATATATGAAAACATGGTCTAAAAATTGGCCTCTATCTTATTAGTTTGCAAACCGTCATTTGAACGAATGCATCTAACTATGAGCAGAAAGGTTTTTGAGTTATATGATTCCACTCAATCATTCCTGAGCTTTGGTACTAAGCTCCCAAGAAGGACCGGTCCATGCAGAGTGGTACTAGAATCCACAAACAACGTTCCCCAGATTACAAATGTCTACATAATCGTCACCACTCTCACCACAGCTGCCTGCACCCAGAACAAGCAAGTGTGAGTGAGGGATGCCGACTGCAACCCTCCCCCAAGAGTGAGCACTAGCACCACAGACTTCTTGCACACAGGAAGGCAGAGTGCTGTGGAGAGCAACAGTGTGGGGGAGGGGTGGTATCCAAATGCGCAATGCCAAACTCACACTGCCTAAGATGTCAAAGGAAATCTATGAATTGGCACTAAAAATGCAGAAAGCGCAAATGCCAAAAACAACAAGCAGACCATAAAACTGTGCTCATCATTTTCGTCTCAAGGGCAAAAGAACCAAGTCTGTTTATTAAATAAATAAATAAATAAATAAATAAATAAACAAACAGGCCGGGCGTTGGTGGCACACGCCTGTAATCCCAGCACTCTGGGAGACAGAAGCAGGCGGATTTCTGAGTTCGAGGCCAGCCTGGTCTACAGAGTGAGTTCCAGGACAGCCAGGGCTATACAGAGAAACCCTGTCTCGAAAAAAACCAAATAAAAATAAATAAATAAATAAATAAATACAACAGAAAAACAGAAAAAAATTAATATACACATGCTCATACAGTGCTATCTGCATGCAACCATATAAGGAAACCAAAGGTAATACTAAAGCCAGTTTATGCTGTGGTCTCCAAGCTGACACTTGAGAACAGAAGGGAAGGGAAGGGTCTTGCTTCCATATAATAGACTGTAGACAGAAATACACATGTTAACCAGTAATTTTGAACGTTTATGTCCTTTCCTTTAAAAGAAAGTCAAACAGAACCTTCCCCCTGGCCCCCGAGATGACTAAACATAATGGGGATTGTGATGTACTATTTTAAGATCCATATACAAGAGGGTGTAAAGCGCCTTGCCATGACGTGGTGACATGCCATCACTGTCGGTGTTACTCAGACTGCCCGATCCGCCCTGCATTTGCCGGAGGTGTCTTCTTCACACTCACCTTTGGCTTGTGTCGAAGGTTTCTAGCGTGGCTGCACCATTACAACTGCTTCTCAGTGGCCTGCCTGCCGCGGATGCCTTCGGCCAGCCTTGCTTCTCTGCGGTCCGTCAGCCCTGTTGGCACTGCTGGTGCCTTAACTGTCTTCTTTTGTTGGTTTCCCAGCAAGAATCTGGAGAAGAGYGACAACAATCACACAGGGCATTTCCACAGAACGTCCATGACACGCTCCGGAAGACGCCTCCCAACGGCTCTCTGGATGAGGAGGCTTGGACTGGCCATTGAGGCTTTTATTGCCTCAGCTCCATCTTACCTAGCTGCAAAGACATGCCCACTGMCCTCCTCAGCGMGCACACTGCCGATTCACACCTGCGCTCTGTCCAGAGTCTTGAGAGAGAACCCTTCAGGTGACACAGCCAGTACTCTCAATGAGGACAGAGTCCATTAGTCCATTGTCTARAAGCAAGCTCAGCTTCCTGATGAAATGTGAATTAATAAACACTAGGCAGCACTTTACAGATAACAGACATGAAGGGAGACCATCATGAGAGCTGGTGAATCTCCTGGTAAAAACCAGGGGTCGTCTCCAAGAGTAGACCCACCGCTGCCCGTACTATCACAGGATACAGTTTTCAACTTGGTATTATCTCCCGGGAAGCCAATATACACAGACTGAGAAAACAAATGTTTACTTTAAGGATAAAAGAAAAAGTCAGTCCCAAAGCAGATGCCTCACCAATTACACCGGGTGCCTCTGACCCTGAAACACAAAGGCAGCCCTTTCCCTCACACCACAGACTCCTCCTGGCAAGCTCTACACGGCACTCAAAGTACTCATCAAGYGAGATGCTGTGATCTACACCAATGCTCCCAATTCCTGTGAGGTTGAGACAGGAGGATTTAGATTTTGAAGTCATACTGGGTTCCACAGGAAAATCTTGTCTTGGAGGAAAGTAAAGTAAATGAATATAAATAAAAATTATTTGGGGGGGTTTAATTATTAGAAAGTGTGTCCCTATCCACTCTCTTTTTTAACAGACCAACCATGGCCTACTGAAACTGCAAAAGAGGCCTGTCCACCCTCAATGCTATGATGAACTGGATATTCTATTTTTTAAGGGAGAGGGTTAAGATAGGGCTTTATTCTATAGTCCACATTGAGCCGGAACTTCTGGAGATCCTCCTGCCTCAGCTTCCTAAGTGCTGGCATTACAGGGAGCCACTTGTCCCGCTCGATCACTTCGTGGATATCTTTCTGCTCCAAAAGCACTTCTTCCAAATTCCTCTCCATCTCTTGAATCAAAAATAAATCTACTATATGTGTTATATTTTGTAGATCTAAGCAAACGTAACAGTAGATAATGCTGACGGCATAGATGGAGTGTGGTTAATATCCACCAAGACTTTTTCTGTGCTTGGCATGGCATCTTTTTTATTTTGGGCACACAGGATTCCATTCATGCCCTTTAATCTCACATAATTAATTGTAGGCAGATGGTAAAATCTAAATTTTCAGAACAGAAACCCTACTAGCCACCTTCTCCTTGCTTTTGCCAGTGATGGATCCTTCGAGCTTCTGTCACAAGCTGAAGGAGGGAGTGTATAAAGTCCTGGGCTATGTAGAAGTCCCCTTTACTCTCCTCTATACCGTCATCTTCCCTAGACATTCTTTCTGACCTCTTATCATTCCCAAAGTGGAAAGATCAAGAACAGAGGATCGTGTGATCCAGTCAGGGTTTCCGACCCTTCCCTCCATCCCACCACTAAACTTCAGCAGAGAAGACGGTGATGCAGAGTGAGTCTTGCCCCCCCCCCACTAAGAACATTCCTTCTTCCCCACATTCTGTGTGGCTCCTCACAGCCTGTGCAAAACAGACCTGGGCCCAGGGAACACTCTCCCACGTCTCCATTTCCTTCTCCCATCCTCTTGGCCAGTGCACTCTTCAGAATCTCCCTCTAGAGCTCAGTCCCTGGCTAATTCATCTCTCTTCTCAACTCCCCTTCCCCAGGTCTTGTGGTCTGTTCTCCCCCTGTGATGTCACCCTGGTCTGAGTGACTTCTGTTCACATCTAATCCCCACCACTGAAGTACACGCTCAGAAGCAGGGAACAGATCTCACATACCCCATCCACACCCTAACACACACACAGCATGGGCACAAGTTCAAAATGGAAAGTTACCACATTTTAATTTGTGTGTGCCTTATACAGGCATGAGATCTATTATTGTCCATTGTGATAAGAGCAGGCGTTTTGTACTGTTGTGGAATGCCAAGATGAAGGCGTTTTGGGTTGTTTTGATACTGTTATTGGTGTTCGTGTAGACATCTGCTGTGACCTTCCAGGGCACTGAACACTCTGGGTTAAAAAATTATTCACACTTCAGACATACACAAACATCTCTGAGAGCCACAAATTAATGAATAGTATAGCTGTACATATTAATTGATGAAGGCAGCCGGAGCTATATGGTAACACGTACATTCTAAATTCCCAGGTGAATAATACCTTGGTTTTTTTTTTTTAAAAAAAAAATGGTTCACCAAGTGACAAGTCACCTTTATTTTAATTAAGAACCCGCCCAGAGTTTCACTTTGCATAGAAACTGCACCCAGGGCAGAAGTCCAAAGGTGAGAAGTCTCTAGAGTTAGAGTCTGGTTGCTCCTTGTGAGAGTACCTGTGGAAGATTAATTCTTAAAGCTCTGGTGAGAACTATGCCCAAGGCAGATATAGGAATGGTTCTTTTTACTAGCAGAACCCAATTGAACAAGAGCAGCCTATTTGCTTTTTATCTCCCGACACTGACAGAAGGAATCATTTTCTAATTTAATAACAACTTCTGCAGTGCAAAAGGGCTCCCGCCGCCTCCCTCCCGAGACAGTCATTAACTGCAAGTCTGAAAGGTTGCAAAGTTGATCTGAACGAAATCTCCCACACCAACCAATACTCAAGTAGGCGCCTCTGGAAGATCTCGTTGAGGAGTTTGGCGACTTGGCAATGACTCTGAGCGGCTCACTCAGGAAGCTGAGGATCAACGTTGTCCCCTCAGCCCTGTGACTAATCCTCCCACGGCCTGCATTCTGCCCACCAGACACCGTGTTCTTGTCCGGTACATTCTCCACTCTTCTTATTTCTCATCCGAGCCGATCTGGGATGGCGATGAATTCCATCCATGACTAGACGGTACCATGAAGCTATAAACGTACATAACACAAGGAGACTAGAAAAAGCAGGAAATAATAAAGGGAAATAATAAAAGGAAATAATAAAGGGAAGTTTCWTAAAATCGGTGAAAACAATAAAGAAAGACCACCACAGTAGTCAAGTAAGGGCTTTACACAGTAATCTACAGGACAAGTTCATTTCACAACAAAATGAGGACACTTGAGACTCTGACTGCTTTCTCTGAGTGTGCGGTCGCAGGTTCTAGCTCAATGTCTGCTTTATCATAAGGACACATTGGTCTCAATTTAAACACCCGCCTTGCTTCCTGCCAGACACTCTACAAGACCTTACTTGGCTGTGTTGCGTTGCCTGTCCTTACCACCAACCGAAAACCGGTGATAAGATCAACCTGTTGCTTTTTCCACCATAATCTTGATAAATTTAAATCCCTTCTCCTCCTACCAAGCGTTTCCGAACTACTACAACAATCCAGTAACTTTAATGGAAATAAATTGTGCCGGGTAACTTCCTAAGAGAGGAAAAACACAAATTCCTGTAACTTTTACCTAACAAGTTAAGTTTTGCTGAAAATGTAGCTAGTGAAATTAATGCAACTATGTATCATGGAAGTTAAAATCCACCAGCTGAAGGAACATGCCAGAGTTTTCCTGTCGGCCAGTTAAATACTATTAACTGACCCACTCAATAGTAAGTCCTGTGTGTAGTTATTTATATACAGAATCACAGAATGAGGAGGAGTTAGAAGTAAAAAAAAAAGCAAGTAAAAAAGAACTTAGCTTCAGATCACAGGACAAGGCAGGCGGATAATCTTTTTAAGCTACAAAGCAGAAAATGTGTTGTGATGTTCACGGCACGGAAATGTGAATTCTAGCTTGGAATTTGTATGAGCGAGAAGACAGAGAATGTTACCAAAAAAACAAAACAAAACAAACCCGCATTAAAGATTGGTACACTTTAGCAGGAACAGACAGGCTGGGATGAATGGACTGCACTTCAAACAGCGTGCGTGACCAGCGTGGACAGCGTGACCAGCGTGGACAGCGTGACCAGCGTGGACAGCGTGACCAGCACACAAAAATGAAGAGCTGGTAAGGGAAGCTGTTAGATTCAGGACCTGCTGCTTCTCAGAAGTGGAAGGCAGGAGAGTGGGGAGAGGTGCCACGGGAGGCTTGGGACCACACACAGGTTTTAAGTATCCGTGAAAGATGCATTTTACTGTGCAAGCTGAAAGGTACAGGAGTGAAACTCAGAGCCGAGGGTCCAATGACCATGCCCCAGAAAGGCAGACCCAATGGCTCTCATGGATGAAGAGGCAGCAGATGGTCTCAGAAGGCCACCGTAACAAACCAGATGGGAAACAAGAGGCTCCGGGGTGTGGGACAGAGGAACGCGAGAACTTAACAGCCCACAAGGGAGGCCCAGTCTGTATCCTCAGTGATCCTTCCCTCCCTCTCTCCATTCCTCCCTCCCGTTGCTTCATTTCTGTGGTGCCGGGATGTAACCCAGCTTATTGAATCTGCAGATGCAGAACACATGAATTTGAGAGTTCACTATATAAGCACCCTAGCATATAAAGTTCACTCAACACAAAGGCACCTCTCCTCAATCTTTTCTGTGTCCACAATATGGCCAAATTTTCCAACTTTTTTTGTTTGCATTTAACTTTATTCAAAATCATGTTTCTCTATTTGAGACTGAAGACTAAGTAGAGAAATAATCTTGCCCTATTAAATACCAAATGATTTTCTTTTCCCCCAATTTTGTTAATCATGTCACAAAATCAGATCAGAATTCTGGCTATAGATTACTTAAAGGAGTCTAAAATGTTATGATTTCCTCACTAACCTCGATCTTACATCTCAAGATAAATATTACAGAAAATGCTCAATAGTTCAGTTGGATCAAATCTTATAAAGTCACTGATGATCTCATTAGCTATAAAGCACAGTAAACATGCTACAGACATTCTCTGGTCTTGTGGCTGGTGCAGCCTCTAGAGCTGGTCAGCAGATTTTCTCTGTAAGCAGCCTTCAGGTCTGTGAGTATTTAAGTTGCAAGAGCCATACAGTCTACTACCTGATTCAGCTCCTCAACCCTGTGCCTCTGAGGATACAGACAAACGGATGCTGCAAAGGCACAAACGTGGCAGGTTCCAGTAACACTGCAGCAAAAGTGGCAGAACAAGCTGGGTGTGGTGGCAGATACCTGTAATCTCAGTTCTCAGAAAGCTAAGGCAGGAGGACCAAGGCTAACCCAAGCCCATGTCTCAAAACAAAGAAACAAATGAGCAAACACCCTGTAGAATTGTGGTAAAATTCTTGTCTAACATTCACTCAGTTTGGCAACCGGGAGTGTTTTTTGTTTGCTTATTTTCTGTTTTTTTTTTTTTTTTTTTTTTTTTATCTTTACTCCATAATGTGCATAGTTTTGATGAAGGGAGAAAACAATTCTTCCAAAGAAAATGTTCATCAGTTGTGATGGATACAAGGGCAAACAAAGGGCAGGAGAGATGGCTCAGTGATTAAGAGGACTGGCTGCTCTTCCAGAGGACCCAGGTTCAGTTCCCAGCCCCCACTCATAACCATCTGTATCGGGAGCTGATGTCCTTTCTAGTCTCCTTAGGCACCTTGCATGCACAGAAAGAAACAGGCGAAACATTCAATATACATAAAATAAAATTTTAAAACAAGGGACAAACATAATTTGACAGATTCAAGGAGACACGGAAGTCTGRGGTAACTTTAAAAGAGAATAGATGAACAACAAAGGAGATGCTAAATCATGTCTGTTGACTATATAGTTTAACACTCTGAAATTTCTTGGATTCAAAGCTTCACACTACAGAGGAGACTCAAAAATATTTAGGCATATGTAGTAGTTAGTGACACCTAGAGACGTGTTTGCTAGTGTGTGGATTTGAATGAGATAGGACTAAAAATCCTACTGCCAACCTGCCATTAGTTCAAATCCTAGTTCTGCCAATTACCAGTAACATGACTCCGAGTAATTTCCAGGGCTTCTCAGTACCTCACAATCTATAAAGGARAGCCAAGGTGCCCACGGCCTGTTAGGATCGTCTGAGGACGGAATTGATTCATATGCGTAACACTTAAAACTCAGTAAGCACCCGCTGTTCTTATAACTTATTAAAAGCAGAAACTACAGGTTGCGGGGGATCTTTGCAGATCAAAGATCTGACTTTGCCCACGTATGTCTTAAGCTTTAGTCAACAGAATCATTTAGGAACAGTCCTAACAACAATGGCCCTCGTCACTGAAATCTTGACCCACTGAAAGTATTTTCACCTTATCTGATAGACTTCTCTAACCTTCCACAGCTAAAAATATCAACTGGAGAATTATCCCAGTGCACACCATGGGGTCCGTAACACAACTCCTTTAAACAGGAAAGGCCTGCTCTTYCTCAGACAGAAAAATCAATAGCTTTCCCTTTGCCTACAACCAGACCAACCTAAAAGGAGGGAGATAAACAGGAAATTGAGAAGAAAGACAAAGGCCCTTAATGACTCAGCTCACAAATAAATCCTCATCTGCTTTTCAGAGGAAGGGAGAATCAGGCATCAGTACACACACCCAACCTTAGAAGGGAGTTGGGTGGCTGTCAATTCTAAAATCATCCAAGCAAAGAGAAATCAAGATACATTAAATGGTGTAGAATGGCTGACTTCTGACTGAACTATTCGAACAAGCCAGATGGAGCAGCTTTTGTCAAAATGTTTAGTCTAAAAGACCATTGTGACCCACACCTTAACGACTTTTGTTATATGAACAGTATTTTGTTCCCCAAGGAACTGCCCAAGGGAACACTGTGTTCTCATTAAGAGGATTGCGCTCTGACCATAAATTAAGGTATCAGGGTTAAAACTGCACCTAGGAAAGAAGACAAGGCTCTGTTTCTTAGCCTCCTACTGAAGAGTCCTCCATCACATCCCCCCAAGCCCAGCTCTGTTCTAGCTTTATCTARTACACATCRCAAACACTTCAACCACATCAAGCTTCTTCCAATCACCCCCATCACACCTGCTCTTGCCCACTCTGTGTCTCCTCTGCCTAGAAGTCTTCCCCTCACACCTCCACRGTGTGCATCCTATCTTAACCTTCATTTCACCCCACAGAGTATGAAATCATTCCCCATGGTCCGGCGGAAATCACTTTTCCAGATTCTTGATTTTTATAATCCCTGCTCAATCCCCTTAGGCTTGCAGTGCACCTTGATCAAAACTGGCATACATGGCTTCTTCTTTCGAGCAGTGTCTGCTCCTTCTCTGTAAGTCCATCTGCACCACGGCACTCAAGACTCATTGAATAATGCAGGAAAGGCACCAAACTGTGCTGAGTTCGTGGTGTCTGATCATTTACATGAGATGCACAAGGACRTGCCATCAGATCTTTGCTGAAGGGAGCTTCATTCAAAAGCATATGCGAGGCGGCTGTATGGCTCCGTGGTTAGGTGCACTGGTTGCTCCTCTGGAAAACGCAGGTCCGATTCCCAGCATCCACGCAGTGGCTTACAACCATCTGTGACTCCAGTTCCAGGGGATCTGACGCCCTCTTCAGGCCTCCAGACACTGCATTCACATGGTGAGGAGACATACATACGCAGGCAAAACAGCCATACACACACACAACAAAATAAAATTCAATAAATCCTCGCTTTTCAAAATTTGCATTTTCACGAAACAGGGAAAGTTTTACATTAATTACAGAGCAAAAAAGACACTATTTGTATTCATCAGTCATTCGCCAACAACTGAATGGTCTATTAAAAAGCTTCTTTCTCATTAACATAACAGATACACCTCCAAGTTAGATAAACCACAGGAAACACTGTTATCTTTTCACCAACCTAGACTCAAAATGCTGCTTGCCTCTAGCTTCAGATAAAGAGATCTCCAGACCTGTGTACATAAGCGATCATTCCAATCGTCATCTTTAATGTGTCTTAATTATTCCAAATGTGAAAAATCCGTGAATCTGGCACATGACAAAGCCCAGGAGTGCTGAGACAAAGATTAACAAGAGAACTTTTGCGCCTTGGCCACCCGAGGCTACCTGGGTAGAGCCSGGCGGTCCTAACATGCCACTGGGCCCTTACTGATGTGAGTACTGGGTTGCCCCACGGAGACCAGCTTCACTCCTCTGTGAGGCTCCAGGGCAGTGCTGGTGAGTGTGCGCTTGCCAGGTCCCTGGCCCACCGTGCTCCCACTGTCTCAGTCCCCTGGCCCACCGTGCTCCCACTGTCTCAGTCCCCTGGCCCACCGTGCTCCCACTGTCTCAGTCCCCTGGCCCACCCATATCTCAGCGCCTTCTCCCTTCACAAACTATGACATAAATGAGTTTACCACACACTCTCAGGTATGAGAGAATTTCCCAAGGCCAAGCCATGCCACGGCAGGCAACCCGAGACCTGAACTCACAAGGACGCATGGACCRTTACAGCACGTCCTGACTGACAGCTGTATTAACAGGAACTGATCCCTTTGATCATCCATGTGGCACAGCTTTCGTAGCAATGACATTGGGAATAGTCAGCCTCTGATGTCGCACCCCTCATGTCACTTGGATTCCTGCAATGACAAAGGAATCCTCGAACAAGTGGCAGGAGACCCTTAAGTATTTTAAGTGAGCCTTTAAAGCAACATATAGTCGTTACTTAAATTATAAACTTGTCTGTCCCATGCAAACTGAGGTTAAAATGATGTTAAGATTTATATATTYAGGAAACCCCATCTAGTGGCAAGGCTATGAGTTATGCTATGGTTTGAAATTATATAATCGATACAAAAAGTATAAAGGGGTCTAATCAGTGATATGTTTCATATATGTCTTAATTGAATAATCCTGGCTAAATCTCCGTGCTCATCTCTTTCTCCTTCAGTTACTTAGATGTGATTATTTCAAACTGTTCCATTTCCTTGGCCAGCTGCACCTGTCTTTGTCTAGGTTCCTATCTGGTTTCCACAGTTACTTTTTTTTTTTTCTCATTATACGTCACCAAAATTTAACGACTAATTCTGGCATGCTGGAATTCTTATGACTAAGATTCCTGCATTAAGACACATTGCAGGAGCGATAAAATCGAATGAACGAGAAAGCGYGGGGCAGTGAACAATGCCGTCTATTACAATGCAAAGCTGTTCAGGAAATTTAATTTGATGTTAAAAGCYGATAAGGAASAAATATATGGGGGAATCTAAGCAGCCTGCGTTATCACACCACAGCAGTCTCCTAGAAATGAGAGCCAGTTTGGGGTGTAAGCAGAAGCCCAGAGTACTACGAGATGAGCACGCGGTCCTGGGAGTTAGACAAAAAGGGCAGAAATTCCAGCGTGGACGCTTTCAGCTAGGAAGCCCAGGGAAGGTTCTCCTCCGCTGCTCCTCAGTTTCCTTATCAACTGAATGGGGACTTAGTTACTTCAGGGATTACAGATAGGATCCTGTTRAGAGGCCAAACCTACTCCATCTTGGGACTGGCCTCCATTTTAAAAGGAAAAACAAAAAAGCCTGAGAACTTGATCTGCAGTGGAACCCAAGCTGTACCCATGCACCAGGAAGGACCCCACGGCTTGTCTGTGGCCAGAGTTACTCCCTAGCTACTCCCTAACAACAGTTAATCAAAGATTAGTCTGATTGATTCAGATGTACTTTCAGACCATTTCAGATTGTATTCCGACTTGCTTCAGAGCACCCACTTGTCAGAGTACAACAGTTATTCAATTAGGTACTTGACAGGCTAAACTCTATCTTACTATATCTCACTATAAAGCCTTGTCCCCCTAAGAGCTCCGGGGTGTACCCTCCCATTCTGAGGTCAGAGATGGCGGTGTGGCCCAAGTTCAGGCTTATAAATAAAGGCTCTAATGTGACTGCATCAAAATCGGCTCCTTGGTGGCTTTTTGAGGTCCACAAACACTTCCTGACATAACACTGTCATGTAAGAACGATCTGGTCAGTGATGAGATTGCACAGTATCTGAGCAATGGGAAAGTCAGGGTACAATGTGTCACTCACGGCCTTATGGGATGCTGGGTCTATGCAACCCCACTGGTGCTGCCACTCAAAAGTGCATCTTATAATTATGCACAGTGCATACATGTGATAGAAATGAATCAATTACTAGCTCATATGTTTACTATACTATATTCTTTAATGTTTAGGTATACTCCTACTTACAAAGTTCACCTCAGGGCAGTCTGTTGATGGGAGCAGTGGCCTCAACCCCCTCCTGTTTACTGTATGTCTTAACTGTATCATTTTACTTTATGTTTGATTTAGTCACTTCTGTTTTCTTCGTAATGAGCATAGGAACAATAGGCTGTATACACACACACACACACACACACAATACTGTTTGCACACTCTATAGTGCTGCACTGATGCTCAAGGGGAGTTAACACACAACCCATAACATATGGTTCAAAGCTAGCAAAGCAGACTTTCTAATACAGATCAACTGAGATGAGATTGAAAATGTTTGATTTTCAAAAGTAAGACCTAGCACTTCTACAACAACYATAATAATATTTTGGCTGATGAGTTTGACWACTCAGAAGAATTACATATAGAGATTACTGAAAAGTTCCGCGTCAAATATCCAACTTTTATGAGTCTCAGATATAAAGTGAAACCTAATTTCACTTCCCTGTTCTAATCACTCTCTACTTGTGCAGCCCTGGGAAAGGTATGTCTATTAGTGAGTTTTTAATTACTACACTGGGAATGTCAACATCATAGCCATCTCTTGCATGATATCCATCTATTGATTACTCATTTATATCCTTTATGATATACAGGAACATAGCACGGCAGAATTAAACGACMGAGCTATAACATGGTCTTCTGGTASGCATATGTAAAAGAGCAGGAGCTACCCAAAGCAATGTGGATTAATCTAAAAAGGTCAGCGTCTCCCGATCCATGACCTAAAACTGAGGCTCCGTGAGGACACACTCATGTGCAAGCATTGGAGGCCATYGCAGGATAATGACGACGAGTCCCAAGACGGAAGGTGTGCTGAGGACAACAGAGGAGAGAAAGAGACAGAGAGGTCCTTTGAGGCCACCTCTGAGCCACTGCACTAATCCAGCAGGACTCTGCTTCAAGTGTTCTRGTTATGAGACTRAATAAATATCTATATTTAAAAAATAGAAATGAGCAAAATGTTGTGGACATTGTTGAATATTTACACAAAGCAGCACTCCACAGAAATTAAGAGTGACTTTGCAATATATATAATATTCGTGTAGGCAATTTTCTTAGTTAGGGTTTTACTGCTGTGAACAGACATCATAACTAAGGCAACTCTTATAAGGACAACATTTCATTGGGACTGGCTTACAGGTTCAGAGGTCCAGATCATTATCATCAAGGCGAGAACATGGCAGCATCCAGATAGGCATGATGCAGGAGGAGCTGAGACTTCTACATTTTCATCTGAAGACTGATAACAGAATACTCACTTCCAGTCGGCTAGGACTAAGGTATTAAAGCCCACACCCACAGTGAACACCTACTCCAACAAGGCCACACCTACTCCAATAGGGCCACACCCTCTAATGGTGCTACCCCCTGGGCCAAGCATATACAAAATATCACATTCCACTCCCTGGCCCCCATAGGCTTGTTCAAATGTATGTCTATGGGGGGGGGGGCACACCTAAACATAGCATAATGGGAAAATACATTTAGTCCCCATAGTCTATAGCAGTCTCAACAATGTTAAAAGTTCAAGGTCTAGTCTGAGATTCATCCAATCGCTTAACTGTAATTCCCAAAACAAGACAGGAAACCAGCTGGGCAAACTCCAAACTCTGCATCTCCACAGTTGATGTTAAGGCAGTCTTCAGATCTCCAACTACTTTTTCATCTTTGTTGACTGCAAAAACTTCTTTCTCCTGTGCTGGTTCCACTCCCTGTTAGCAGCTTTCCTCAGCAGATAGCCCACAGCTCTGGCATCTCAAATATTTTGGGGTCTCCATGGCAWCTGCAATGATACAGCTTCTTGTTTCAATGTCTGCAATCTACACACGATCTTCTGGGCTCCTCCAAAGGGCTTGGGTCACTTCTCCAGCTCTGCCCTCTGTAGCACTCTAAGCTCAGGTTGACTCTACTCCACTGTTGCTATTGTTCTTGGTAATTGTCCCATGGTACTGGCATCTACAATACGATGCGGGTCTTCTGCTGCAAATAGACTTCACCGTTAGCCTCTCATAGGTTCTTTTCATGGTGCCAAGCCTCAAATCCTTTGCATGGCCCCTTCAGTCCTGGGAGGTCAACTACAACTGAGGCTGCACCTTCACCAATGATCTTTCATGGCCTCCCACAGTGCCAAGGCTTAGCTGCTCTTCATGACCCCTTCATGCCTTCAAAACCAGTACCACCTAGATGATTCTTACATATTACCAAGCACAGCTGCAGCACAAGGGACAGC
>BDUI01007242.1:30147-43061 GCA_002335545.1 Apodemus speciosus
AGAGAGAGAGAGAGAGAGAGAGAGAGAGAGAGAGAGAGAGAGAGAGAGAGAAGCAGAATATGTTTTCAGGTAGACCAAGTGCTATAAGGCTGGTGCTTTGGGCAGTGGGGATCAGTCTGCTAAGGCAACTAGGTTGACCTACTACTCATCAAACCAGATGCAGGTGATGGGGCCGGTGCCCTGACCATGTAATTACCCACACAAGCAGGCCTTTGAAGAACATGTTAGGCTCCTTTTCTAGCAATCAGGAGTCTAGAGAAACCTGAAGCACTAGGATTTCCACCAAGACGATCACCTTTGATGAAGATATGCAGTCTCCCTCTGGAATATGCTCTAGAAGAGGCACAGTTGATGTCCTGGCAACAAGAATCTTCAGAAGATAAAGAGTGGGGACAACTTAATCGGCAACCTAATCAGGAGTGTGTCTCCAAAGAAGGACAGATGAGAGTATGCAAGGGGTAAACAACTATTGAAGATCTATACCCAATACCTTGTCAAACTAAAACTGCATCTGCTTAAGCTACAAAAGGTTTCAACTAATACCTAAAGAAATCTTGTTGAGCAGAGGACCATGAGCTATGTAGACGACAGTCACGGGTCTGTATGTCCAGCATGCTACTTAAAGGAGCACAAGTATGTGGTTGCCCATACTAGCTAAAGCTGGTAGTAGGGAGGCCACATGCCATGTGAATATATCCTGTTACTTTTGGAAAAGAATATTCTGATGCCCTCTTTTCACTACCATAAGTACCAGATACACAAGTGCACACATACCTACAAGCAGGCAAAACACTCATACACAGAAAATAAAGATGAATATATCTTTTAATATGTATGTGTGTGTGGATAGATAGATAGATAGATGATAGATAGATAGATAGATAGATAGATAAATAGATAGATAGATAGATAAATAGATAGATAGATAGATATAGATGATGGATGGATAGATGGATGGATAGATAGATAGCAAGAGGAAGAAAGAAAGAGTTTTAAAAAATGAAAGCAAGAAGAGGTAACATGGGTCTAATTCCCTTATTTGTATGAGGAGATGCTTGGCAAAAGCAGAAAATATTAGCAAAGCTAGCAGGCTTGCTAGCCTGGCACATATGATGACTGACAAGACAGCCTGCATCAAACAAGGTGTAAGGTGAGAACTGACACCTGAGGTCGTCCCCTGGCCTCCACATAGATGTCATGGCACACACACACACACACACTCACACTTACACACACACAAACATATGCACATTAACATGCACATATACACACATCACACACAGAGACACTCATACACAGGAGTATGTATGTATATACAGAGAGAGAGCACGAGTGAGCGCTCCTCTGAGCCTCCTATCTCATACATAATAAAGATCTGCTCAGAGATAAGCTCTCTAGGACTCTGTTCTCCACTGGCTGCACTCCAACTTGAATTTGGCATTTCCCATGGTGTTAACAACCATGTCTGTATTTTGGTTCTGTACTTATTAGGAGTTCTCCAAAAATAGCTTCCAGCAACTTCTGATCTGTAGCGCTGAATGTGGGGCCGCAAATGCTTGCAGCTGATTCTAATTTTCAACACTTCGGTCCTCCCGAGGAGAAGCAGAGCTGGGATTCACAGGCTCCCACTAAGCCTAGATGGCAGCACCCCACTTATCTCAGGGAACTCACACCCCCACTGAGCAACAGGGTCTGATGGTTTCAACAGACTGCAGAGTCTTGTGTGGCTATGCCCATTTGTTCTACTTTGATTTTCAGCAACTTTGAAAAACATAATGATCAAAAGCAACTTGGGGGAAGAAAAGGTTTGACTATCTTTGAGGAAAGGCAAGACAAGAACTCAATCAAGGAAGGAGCTTGAATCCAAACCACTGAAGAATGCAACTTCCTGGCTTACTTCCTGGCTCACAGGTAGCTAGCTTTCTTACATAGCGCAGACCCACCTACCTAGGAATAGTAACACCCACCGTGGGCTGAACTGTTCCTACATCCCTAGAGGCCAGTCTTAAGGAAGCAGTTCTACAAATGAAGTTCCCTCTGCCAAGATGGGACAAGTTAACAACCACAATTAGTTACCACACCATTCTTTAGAAAAAATTCAGTAAGATAATCAGGGAATCGGAGAGAGGAAAATGGAGATTCATTCCAAATTGTGATAATTAATATTGATTGTCATTTTGACAGGACWTAGAATTACCTAAAGGGAAAAAAACTCTGGGAAGATCTGTGGCCTATTTTCTAGGTTAGATTATTTGAGAGGTGAAGATTCACCCTAAATATGTATGCTGGGAACTTGGAGTGAGTAAGAAGGCAGGTTGAAAACCAGCATTCATCTTTCTCTGGCTGCTAACTGCAGACACATGTGACCAGACACCTTGTGCTCCTGTTGGCACATCTTTCCCAGTCATAATGGAATGTATCTCTCCCTAAACTGTGTGTCAACATAAGCCAGGCCTCCCTTGAGTTGCTTCTTGTTGGGTACTGAGTCACTACAACCCACCTTTCAATGTCAATTCAAATCTCCCTAAATGTAATGTCAAAAAGAATATTCATCGAGAAACAAACTTAATGTGGGAGAGAGATACATAAGAATGTAACATCCAAATACATAAGGACCAAGCAAAACGTTGACAGGGCAACACAGTCACTCTTACTTTAATCAAAGGTTTCTGGATGCATCCTAGACAATTCTGCAGGTGTTTTCTTTTTTCTTTTTTTTTCTTCTTTTTGAAAAGATTTACTTATTACAGACAGAAGCCTCAAATGGATGCCCACCAAGAGACCCAGCAAACAGCTGATTGAGACAGACACAGATACTTACACCCAGCCAATGGGCTGAAGTCAGGGACCCCTGTGGTTGAATTAGAGAAAGGCTGGAAGACGCTGAGGAGGAGGGCGACTCCATAGAAAGACCAGCAGTCTCAACTAACCTGGACTCCTGAGATCTCTCAGACACTGAGCCACCAACCAGGCAGCATACACCAGCTGATCATATATACAGCAGAGGACTATCTGATCTGGCCTCAGTGAGAAAAGACTCCCCTAACCCTTTCAAGACTTGAGACCCCAGGGAGTGAGGAGGCCTGGTAGGAGGAAGGAGGGTCCATCCTCTTAGAGACAGGGAGGAGGAGGAATGGGATAAGAAACTGTGGGAAGGTGGACCAGGAAGGGGCTAACTACTGGACTGCAAAAAAAAATAAAATAAAAGTAATCTTTAAAAAAAGACTTATTTTAAGTATGTGAATGCACTGTCACTCTCTTTAGACACTCCAGAAGAGGCATCAAATTCCATTACAGATGGTTGTGAGCTACCATGTAGTTGTAGGGAATTGAACTCAGGACCTCTGAAAGTACAGTCAGTGCTCTTAACTGCCGAGCCATCTCTCCAGGCCCTGCAGATGTTTGCCTTACCATTCATTACATTGAAAGGAAGTCTTTGGCATCACTGTGTGAAAAAGCTGCAGCTCACAGAAAGTTAGCGATCCTATTCAGGTCACACAGCTTACAGTAGGGACTCATGTCAAGTTCTCCCTGCCTCAAGTGTCCATCTTTGCTGGAATCTCCATGCCATTACATGGGCACTGCCAAAGTGAAAGGCTTTGCTCGAGGTTCATTCTCAGAGATATCCACCAGGCAAGGCAAATAGATTTGGGAAATCTTGACCAAAGGGACTTCCTTACCCACTAACAGCCAAGACAGTAAGATACTCCATGATCACGAAATCACAATGGAAAAAGTCTGTACAGTTGGTGGGCCATAAGCAGACTTGCCTGATTCTAGCCCCCCATACATCAGCTCGCTCCACACAAACATGTATTGAGTACCTAGAGGGTACCCAGAGCATCCATACAGCCATAGCCACATAGATAGTACAGGATTAATACTGTCAACTTCAACGGTTACTGTGTAAGCAGAACAATATGTGTAAAGTGGTTAACCTGGCACCTGGCCCATGATGACATATCTTAGGTCATCCCTTCCTGCCCTACATCTCATGTCAGTTAGTACGTTTGGCTTCACCGCTGTTTCATCACACTGACTCTTCCCTCCTTCTACCATGTTTTTTGGGGGTGGGGGGTTGGGGGGAAGTTGGCCACCATCTGATCACACAACAGGGGAAGTTAACTATTCAGTGTCGCTGAAATCCAGGCAAGCCGTGCTAATGCTGCCTAGAGAAACAGAAAGGATTGTTAAGTACTCCTGGGCAGGGCCACTGTGCCTGAGCAGCTCCAAGCAGTGTGAGCAGCATGAGGATGCTAAACCAGCAGCCCYGTGAGCGTGCAGGGTGGTGCACACCACATGTGTGGACCAGTTGTGTCCATGTGAAAGGAACCTGGGCATAGTCCATGATGTAGATCATGCCTGAGGGTGGGGTCATCCCAGCTGAGAGGCAGTGAGAGCTACTGCAGGCCAGTGCACAGGGTTTTCCACCCGCCCTGATAAATGACTAGGGAAGTGAATAATATCCTGGCTCGCCCACCTCTAAGGCATCTGTTCTCAAGATTAATTGGAAGGTTGGCCTGCCTACGCCTCCCATATTTCTTTGGTAAGGAAAAAAAATCATAAAATCATGTGACCTTCATATTTGGTTCATAGTGGAAACAAATCTTCTCTAGCTGCCATTTCCAGGGGGCCTGTAGGGAAATAAACCAAGAGCCATGTTTACGGGGCAGTAAATTGTGCAATCACAAATTTGATAGGACAGCCAKGGCAGGGAGTACTGATGCCAGTATGCACTCGGTGCCAGGATCTGGCACATGACAGCTCTGATCTCCTTTTCCGCTGACCTCCTAGGCCATATGGGATGTGGTCTCTCTGTGGCAGTAACCAAGGAGACAAAAACAGGGGAAAGGAGCTTAGAAAATGCATAGAGTGAGAGTGGGAGTCAAGAGGCACTATGGAATCCATGCCAATTATCAGAGACGGGGAAACTGAGGTAACAAAGGAAATGACTTTTCCTATGGTCATGAAGTGCTCAAAAGAACGACCCAATATTTATGGCCATGTTGATTTGTAGCCACCCAGAGTCCTTTATCTCTCCTGTCTCCTGTTTTTCTAAATCTACGTCCCAAACACCAAAAGTAAGCACACACAAGATGAACACATGGCTGGGCTAGAGTGGTAATGCACGCTTTGGGAAGTTGGCGGTTTGAATGTGAAAGGCCCCTACAGGCTCATTCATTTGAACACTTGGTTCCCAGTTGGTTGAACTGTCTGGGAAGGATGAGGAGGTGTGGCCTTATTGGMGGAGCTGTCACTGGGGGTGGGCTTTGAAGTTTCAAAAGCCTACACCAAGCTCTGTCTCTCTGTGCTTCTCTCTGTCTCTCTGTCTTTGTCTGTCTTTGTCTGTCTTTGTCTGTCTGTCTCTCTCTGTCTCTCTCTCTGTCTCTCTCTCTCTCTCTGTCTCTCCCCCCCATATATGTATTTTATTTGTTTAAAAAACATGAAGAAGCCACACATGGGGAAGCACACTGCTAGTCCTAGCATGTGGAGAGCAGAGGCAGGAGATTATCTCATTATCTCTGTGACTTGGAGGCCAGCCAAGTACATGCTGCAGAGTGTCAACAAAATATAAATGCCTAAATAATAAAAATATGAAGAAGTCCCTGTGTCCTTACTAGCTGAGACAGGAACTAGGATGAACTCCATACCTTGTGTCTCTCCCATCTTCCCTCCTATCTCACCCCCCTAATCCAGGTAAGCCATGTTCTGAACATCGCTGACTGTATTTATATGTGCAAAGAGTCAGATATCTTTCTGTTTTCTTAATCTTTAAAGTCATCATAAACCATGCACTAAGCTTGTTTTCCATTCACAATTATGTTAATATCACTCCCCAGATGGTCACTAACATTCATTCACTTGCATTCCCAGCTGTCTGGTGTGCTCTAATTTATTAGTTCTTTCTATTCCCAATAGGCACATGGGTTAATTGCCTTTTTTCTTATAAGGAATACGGCCATGACTATTCTTACATACACCTCCTGCTATTTAAAGAGTAAGTATTGTCATACGTGCGAAGGAACTGCTGAAAGGCGGTGAAGGTGGGCATTTCAAATTTACAGGAGAAACACAAACTCCTTCTTGGAGGAATTACAAAAACTTGTATTTTCATAATCAAGTAGAAGCAACAGTGCTGATCTTCTGGAATACAGAATTATGAAGCATCTTGACTGTTTCCATGCAAAGGATATAAAATGGAGTTCAGTACAGTACTGGTTTCCACTTCCATGTACTTAGCTATCATGAACTTCATTATCTGGGATGCACCTGCTCTGAGTATTTTGTATTGGTCTGAGAATTTCCTCGTGGTAGGATGTTCTGAGYCTTTGATGCACATTCTCCTGCCTCCTCTGTGGCTGGTCTTTCTACTTCCTGTGCATTGTTCTGAGAGGCTGACTTCCTGCTTTGAATGAGGTGGGATCTAGCCCTCTTTCCATTTGTGCTACTCCACTTGATTTTACCTTCTCTGAGCACTGCCAGTCCTGAGTTAGATTTTACCGTTTACATTGCTTGAGTTATTCTAATGGTTTTACYRTCATCCTTTGTATRTAATGGAAGGATATGTATGTGCAGGTGAACCTGTGTGTAAACCTGTGTGGAGTWGTATGTGCAGATGTGTATGTTTATGTGGAGGCCAGCARATAACCTCTGGTGTCATTCCTCAGCATGCATTTGTTTTTTGTTTGTTTGTTTGTCTTTGAGGCAGGGTTTATCACTTGCCTGGGGCTTGTTAAGTAGATTGGGCTGGCCAGTGAGCCCCCAGAGACCTACATGTCTCCTCTATTCCAGCGCTGGAATTTTAAACATGCACAAGTAGGTCAGGCTTTTTGTGAATGTGGGTTCTGGGGCTCAAATGTGGTTCTTCATGCTTTCAAGGCTAACACTTCATGAACAAAGCTCTCTTCTATCCATCATAACCCATTCCACACCTCCCACATATGGTGAGGAAATCAATTATGGAAAATTGATTCACACATGAGCACCCAGCTCATAGCAGCTGTCTGGAAGTCAGACCCCCAAATCTTGTCTGTGTGCACTGGTCTGACTTCGTAGACCCTTATTGCCTCTCTCTTCTCCACCGTGGATCTGTTCATTTGCAGCAGACACTTCAGGGACTCCACTACATTAGGCCTAGTGCTAAGGCCTAGGGATAAAGAGAAGCAAAGCAGTACGTGATCTCTGTCCTTAAATGTTTTGTATTGCAAGGACTGACTGTATCCAGGTAAGGCTTCATAGGAGACATGCGAGCATAAATTTTACGGATCTTTTTACAGGGCGGGGGAAGACTTAGGAGGGATAAATAAGAACATTCTTGAAGAAAATGGCGCTAGCATAGGTARAGAGGCAGAGATAGAGAAGGACACGTGCAGGCACACTGGAAGAAGTAGTGGAAAGAGCCCAGAACCATGGACTCRGGCCAGATTGAAAATGACCTTGAGTGTTATGCCAGCTGGCAAAGACATTAGCCTACGAGCAGTTTGTCTTTGATTTTGAGGCTCTGGAAGCTGGCCTACAAAGCTGCCAATATCCTAACATCCCTCCCAAAGTTTCTCTCTAGGAAGTTTCTCTCCACTAGGGAGGGTGTCATTAGAATCCAAAATCTTCCTCTTCAATGTGACATGCTGAGCTTTGCTATGACAGACATGCAGATATGTTTCTGCTCAGAAAAATCTGTAAGACTCTGTCCCTTCTGCCACGCTACCGATGCCACTACCATTATCAACTATTGAAAGAACAGTCAGAGTGCTGACCCCAGGTTATACACCCTGACAGAGCTGGAGTCACCCATCGAGTTAACAATGGAGATTAACCATCGCACACAGAATCTTTGATTTTTTTTTCTCTGTCGTCACTGGGAATTAAAGAGGGTCTCGACCAACAGTTATACAGTGACAAGAATGTTCTATTTATTTCTATATACCCTGTCTATGAAAGGGTGTGGTGACTTGCTCCATCCCAAATCTCTGGTTGCTCTGCTGATGTCAAATATACCTTGTTTCTAATAACTCTTGTCCCCTATGTGGGTCATTAAGAGAGGAGGATGTTACATCCAATCTCTTTTGACCACTGATGTCAGAAATTTGCTGTACTAGARGCATAGATTAGAGGYGTTCTCCATCCATATCTGTCAACCTGTTGAAAATAAAGAAAAAGTGGAGAAAACCCTTTCCRAGAATTTTCTCCTAGGCAGTAAAAAAGACTCAGTCATACCTACAGTCACAAACCTTCATTCATGAACATGAAGTGTAGTCCCCAAGAGACTAAAACCAGCCGCCCTCATTCCCACAGCACAGTAGTGACAGTTCTCACAGTGTCCATGGAGCTCAAAGTGCATTTATCATCTTCTTCATGTGTGATTTCACAGAACTCAGAGACCCAGTGCAAGGTTAAAACAAACCAAGTGACTTGCTGAGGTCAGGGMAAAGGGAAGGGAGAGCTAGAAGGGGAGSAGTTGGGACCRGAAGGAGATGGAGTATCACACAAAAGCCCACATGCACTGAACACCCAGACTTTTATAGGAACATGGAGGTTTAGGCACAGTTGAGTGGGAAGGATTATTAACCTGTCAAATAAAATATAATGAAGGAGATTTTTATTTTGATAAAAGAATAAGCTCTGTTTGCTTTTAATATATTTCCTATTGCCTACAAATTGACTTACAGACAATATTTTCACCAGTCCAAATGCTTCATAACTGACTACAATATACATATATGTTACATATGTATGTATGTATGTGTGTATGTATATATGTATGTATGTATATGTTTGTTTATTGGTGACCTAATGGGTTTAATTGGAGAAAGTTGCTTCCAGAAATATGGACAACTTGCTAGTGGCTACCCCACTAAGGAAGGTCTCTCTGCAACCATTAGATRCCTATATTTCTTCACAAATACAAATGTAAAAGTATTTGTCTGTGACATCATAGTTGGGACAAGGACAGTGAAAGCCATAGTCTCCTCTCCCTGAGAGACAAGTTCTGTCCCAGTGCTGGGCTCAGCCTGACTCTATAGCTAATCACGGGACATATTAAGAAGATCAGGTGTGGTATATATACACAATGGAGYACTATTCAGCCATTAGAAACAATGAATTCATGAAATTCTTAGAGAAATGGATGGAGCTGGAGAGCATCATACTGAGTGAAGTAACCCAGTCTCAAAARAAYACMCAWGGCATGCACTCACTGATAAGTGGATATTAGCCTAGAATCTTGGRACACCATAGACACAATCCACATATCAAATGCTGTCCAACAAGAAGGAAAAAGTGGACCCAGGTTCTGGAAAGGCCCAATGCAGCAATGCAGGGGTATACCAGAAYAGGGAAGTGGGAAGGGGTGAATAGGGGAACAAGGGGAGGGAAAAAGACATATGGGACATCTGGGGGGGGCGGGGAAAACAGAAAAAGGGAAATGAAATGTAAATAAAGAATATACCCAATAAAAAAAAGAAGATCAGAGGAAGTCAGGTCACTGAAAGGCAGAATAATTATATTTATGATTTTTGAAATGTGATTTATGGTCAGAGATAAAGCAAGGGAGAAAAATAGAAGTCTGAAATTCATAAATCCCAATTTATCAACTTTGGCATGGGAATTTAAGACCAAGACTTTAGGGTTGTTACAAGGAATACTTATAACACTGACTGCATGAAACATAGTATATGATTAAATTTATGGTTTAGATGAAGGGTTGTATTGATTTGCTAGGGTTACCATAGCAACAGCATACCATAGACAATATCATAGCTCTACAGTGGGTTAAATGCACCATTGCTTTCCTCTGGGTAAGTTAACACAGATGGAATAGCAATGATAAGATGTTACCGTGTCAGGAACTGCATTGCATCCCCAAACTTCCGACACTGGAGCTGCAATCCACCGCACAGTGTCTTTGGAGACAGGTGTTTACATAAGTACTTAGTTCATAGGTGTCTCTTCCAAAGCAAAGGATCATAAGAAGAAACTTGGATATGGGCAGCTTATGGCAGAGCAAAGGCTGGCTGAGAACACTGCCAGAAAGCAGCCAGCTTGAAGCCTGGGAGGCCCCTCAGCAAGCCACCTTGCCGCACCTTAACCTGAAATTCCAGCTTCCAGTGTCATGGAAAAAGAGACTTCTGGGTTTTTACACCACTCGCTCTCTTATTTTGTTATGATGATGGTCAAGCAGAAAAAGACATTTTTCCCTCTAATGAAATTTACTGGAAAAGGAAATCTGAATTTTCACTTGATTGTGAATTTAAAGCACGTTCTGTAAGAAGTACTGATGAATTAAGAAGGAATAAGTGGTTTGTGTGTGTGTGTGTGTGTGTGTGTGTGTGTGCGCGCGCGCGCGCCTGCTGTATGTGCATGTGTATACTTATATTAGTCTATATGTGTATGTGTCTATGCAAGTATGTATGAATGTGTCCATGTATATGCACATATTCCCCATATAGTCCATCCACTGACAAAAATTTCATATTGTGTATTTGGCCTCAGAACCCTCCAATACAATAGAGGATATACTGACCCATGCCTCATCTTCACTAGGTTAATTTCTCTTTTCCCCTAAGRTAGTGATTCTTAACTGTCCTGGTGCTGCAACCCTTTAATACAATTCTTCACATTGCGGTGCCCCTCCCAACCATAAAATTATCTTCATTGCTACTTCATAACTAATTTTCTACTGATATAAATTTGGAAATATAAATGCCCGTGTTTTCTAATGATCTTAAGTAACCCCTGTGAAAGGGTCGCTTGACCCCCCAAAGAGTTCAGGACCTACAAGTTTGAGAATCACTGTACTAAGAGATCCTAGAGCCAACCTGCTGCCYAGTTCTAACCTGCTATTGCACCGTCCCAATGGAATGCAGACACGGGGCTTGCACATCTCGGCTTGGGCCTTCCTTTATTTATGTTTATAACATTCTGAGGGACTTAAATCTTGTCCATGGTTGCTGGAAAGCCAGGCTTCCATTGGATTATTGGGGGCATGTAGCAAATTCACCTTCACGAAAGCTGAGCTCAGCAAATGGCTAAGCCAAAGCCATCTAGCCCGAAGGCTCCGAGTGAATCTCAGCTCATTCCCCTTGGAAGATTGCTGGCAATCAGCGGCCTTTAGATTTATGTAACCTACGTTAAGTTCAGTAAAAACCACGCACTCGTTACATAAAGAGTACTCATGTGTGTTGGTTAAACTGGGACAGGTAACAAGACACAGGAAACTGGAATAAGAAAGCTCCCAGCAGCTTCATAGATATTTTATTTAGATTTATAACATGGAGATAATTTTTTTCTCTCCTTGCCAACAGCAATAGATATTCTTCAAATGTCTATAAAAGGCCAAGCTTCCCTGAAGTTGGGCTCCAGTGGAGGAGCAAAGGCTTTGGGGAGGGGTATGTGGCATTTAGCAAGCTTCTCTCTCGACCCACAAAACACTAGCCACCATGCCTGCCTTAGAGAGTCATAGTGAGAATAAAATGGTATTGCTAAGTAATTGTTCAATGCAGAGAGCTTCCCAGTCTACTGTCATTAACTGATCTTATTTAAAGCACTCAGAGCTAGCTAGGTAGATTGGTACTATTATTATGCTCAACTGGTAAGGAGTTGGTCATACTGCCAAAATGATGTTGCTCTCACATGGCTGAGAAACATCCTGTTAACTCGTTGGAGGCAGGCCTCCATTGCGTGATCCACAGGTTATCCAATCTGGGGTTTGCACAGATCTTTGGACTTCTGTGTTTTTCCTCCTGGCCACCTGCCAGCTGCTCTTTCCCTACTAATTAGCACCTCAACCACAGTTAAKCAGGGGAAATCCAAGCCCTAAGATTCAGCAGCTCAGTTGTGTGATTTAAGTRCTTTGAAAGAGAGACTTAAAGATATGAGAAGTCTGATAAAGAGATATGACATCTAAACAGTGATATGGGTATTTTCAATTATCAGCGGAAGTGACTAATCTCTCTCTCTCTCTCTCTCTCTCTCTCTCTCTCTCTCTCTCTGTGTGTGTGTGTGTGTGTGTGTGTGTGTGTGTGTGTGTGTGTGTGTGTGTCCTACTGGGAATTGAACCTAGAATATCTCACATGTGAAGCAAGTCATAGCCCAAGCTGGCCTTCTTCTAGAAGCCCACTTTTTTCTTCATGATCTTACATTCTCCTACTAGTCAGTAATTGAGAATGGAATGTTATAGTTGAGCAATTGTCTGATCCTCAGACTTCAAGATTCCTTTATAGATTCCATCTTTAAGTGGAAATGTCTCACAAAATTTTCTCAGAATACCTGTGAAACTTAGATGTCACCAGCAAGAGCACTGGTCCAATTAGGAAGGGGGCAGCTGCCAGTGGACAATATGCACTAGTCTTCCCCAGGGAAGYCTGGCTGCAGACAGTGCCAAGAGAGGCAGAGACTGTGCAAGAAGGTGGGCTCAGCCCCTGTGAGTGCTGGGTGTGGTCCTTTCCTCAGTCACATGTGTTTATGGTAAGACAACAAAGGACATCACATTTGCAAAGAACGCTTGTACGAATTTGCCACAGAATTGTTTTTCAAAATCCAATGGGCATCACCCTGATTCAGCAGTCTACAGTTGCCTCTCATTTTAGCTAAGTTCTTACATAGCATCTTGAATAATAAAGGCAATTAAGCTAAAACAAAACAAAAYGAAACGAAAAACAAAAAACCCCACAAACTCCAGGCCTAGAAGAGTTGGTGCTCTCTCAGGATCCACTCAAGAAAAGGGTTAAGCGAAATGTGTTTAAAGCATACATCACTTCTGATCGATCCTTACAGCTCTGAAAGTCCACTCCCATCAATCATCTTTCCTCTTCTTTTGTCTGTGTGGTGTATGCATGTGCACACGTGTGAAGGCATGTGAAGGTGAATGTCTGTTTATTGCTCCTCTGGTGGCTTGTATAGGTATGGCCCCCATAGAC
>BDUI01007244.1:51828-63581 GCA_002335545.1 Apodemus speciosus
CAGCTAATGTTGCCATATGAAACAAGAAAAAGTAAAATCACTGTTTTAAAAAAAACATATATTTCATATATATTTCACAAGTTCCATAAAAGTTTCATGACTCAAAGCTAAGTCCTACCATGACAACTGCATTTGGGTGGTCCAGTTTCAGCCTGAAACTTTATTTGCTRTGATGTATCACTGTGATTGTTCATTTTACATCTCTAGCAATAACTTGTATTTGTTCTAGAATGAATTTCATGTTTAACTTGTTTTTCTTAATTAAACTTTCTTTATCAGTTCCTAGAATGTATGTTATCAAAACTGATTATACACATTTCACACTTGACTRCCACGTTTGGATCCACCTACCTCCATGCATTGAAGTGCTTCATGGCTATACATAGGAAGAAAATTAAATAATAAATATGGAGACTGGAACGTTTTATGAATGTCAGGATGAGAGAGTGCCTGCAAGGCCCATAAGGTTTCACACAAAAGAGGGATTCCGGCTGAATCTCACCTGCTGGCACTCCCCCATCTATAAACGCTGCAGTAATGGCAGCAGTAAAATGCYTTCCATTGAGTAGAATTTCTCTCTTACATGCAATGGGAATAGTCACAGAAGAGATTATATTGACTGCTATAAAAAGAATTCAAATAAAACTCCCCAAAGTTTAATGTCTAATAATTTCAAATGCCTGGAGTGATTTATTAGTTTCCTCTGACTTCAGTTAAGCTCATGCTTGGCACTTTTTACCCCAACAGATATGCTACCAAAAGGGAACATAAGTTTAGTTTTTCTTTACTTTTCTCTCTTTTGCCACACACTTCCATCTCCAGGAGACTAAGTTCACCTTGMAACAATGTCTTGCTATTCAAGAACGCTTCGTGGAAATAGCTGGGAATCTCAGGGCCATGACTGGCTACCCCCAAGATATTATAAGTTATCTTTTAATAACAATAAATGTTCTACATTTGTTGAGGGTATTCATTAATTCCACCTTTATTTTTCTGGACCTTGCACATTTTGAGGATTAAACATTGAAACTTCCAATTCATATAACAGGAGGTTTTTTGCTTTTTGTTTTTTGTTTTTTTATTGTAGGTCCCAATACAGCAAAAGAGAACGGTTTTGTACTACAGATAATGTATGCTGAATTTCAATCATTCAGAAAAGTAAACTCTCCCTTCCAGTTTACTTCCACTTAATAGCAGGTAGAATTTCATCCTTTTAAAAAAAAACGGGGGGGGGTAAGGGGGGAGTCACAGTGAATCTGGTTGATCATATCAGAACCACGAGAACTGCAGCTACTGTGTTAGTAGTGTCTGGATTTTAGGCCAGTTAGACCATATAGCCATACCGAGGGGAATGCGCATCAATACCGCACACCAATAGCGTTGGGGGATCCGATACCTATGTCTTTCTCTTACATTAAGAATGGTATTTGCSGATTTTTCAGCATTAATTGTGAACTTTTAACCTTCTTGTCCAAATTACACATTTTGTGAGACTCTAATATAAAATAAAAGGACACTGTGTTCCTTTGGGAAATCATTACAATATGTGTGCTGGGGAAAATAGAACAAAATGTAGCTAATTTATCAAGTGCACCCTGTAGTGACTGGCCAGTCCTATAAGTGGTCCTCYCTGGTTGTCAGCCTGTGCTGAGTTTGTATCCATTAGCCGGGCGTGGCTATAAATTTGGAAGTGTTCTCTATAGGCTACGTCCTTTGCTATTGGCTGTCAACATGGACTTACCTCATACAAGGTTTATCAGAACTTTGTGTAGAGATTTACTGTAGAAACGTCATCAACGCTCCAAGCAGATTATACAGAGAGAAGGTCTGTGTAATCCGCTGAGCCATCCAAAAGGAACATAATGAAGCCTCAGAAATATCAGCCACTCTTGACAGAAAAGGATTTCCAAGTTCCTGCAGGGGTGTGCCAACTCACGCACCCTTGTCATCAGTCTGAGACTCTCAATCGCCACTACTTYATTGATTTTAGAATATACAAATTAATCTTTAAAAGGACCCGCATCTTATAGTTTGGATTTCTAATCRCCTTTATGTCAATAATTGTATTCTCAATTAGCCTAAAGAGGGAAATATAACGCACCTATCATTCAACACGCTTTATTGATTTTGTATTATCATTTAATATTATTTGTATTATTATTTGGATTTTGATATTCCTGGACTCTGCGGCTAGGAGCAGTGGCTGGAATGTACCACACACAGAACATCCATTCTTTGCTTTCCAAGGCACACAAACCACGTGACAGAGAAGCATGGAAAAGAGGCAGAGCCAGCTTCACAAATATCTGCAGAAAACATGAAGGAGCTTGTAGAAACTCTGCCTTGGAATCTATCATTTTAGAAAGAGTTAACCCAAGCCCACAGAAACAAGAAGCAGCCAAGTTTTCACTTTAAAATTCCTGGGGCACAAAAGTTTTCAACTTGGCAACTGCATCTTTAAAATACAAATGTTATATGCTAGCTTCAGAATTCAGTTTCAAAAAACACATGGGCAAATCCAGGGGGAAAGTTYGGTAAGGCTCCTCTTGTCATACCCAGAATGCTATCTGAAGTATCTGAAGTTTGTCTGATTGAGTATGGAGGGGAGGACAAGCTCAGATGATGCTGAGATGTCTCTCTGGTGAGTCCAGACTTCAAGGAGAGCCTTTCACGTTAAAACTATAAAGGTGTCTGCACACATTTCACAATGTATCAACACAAATTCTGGGAAAATGCTTGCTTTGGGAGACCAAAATAACATCAGATGCAACATTTTATATCATTGCATACCTTTCTTCATTTTATTGCAGTGCATTTGAGCAGTTGCTAGTTAAGAAGCAAATGCCTGGCCTTAAACAGAAAAGGCCAACTTAAAGAGCCTAAAATGTAAAGGGATGTGAGGGAGTTTCCTCAATCTGAGCCACCTATAGACATTTCTATACAATTCATAAACACTTATGTATTATTATGTAAGTATAATTGGGCTGGATAGCTATGTGGATTTCAAACTTCACTGATAATAATGTCCTTTTCAGATTCCAAAACAACTTTTACTTCCCTAAGTCAATTAATATTCACGCATTTGAGTGATTAATTTTAATTACAGCTGGTACAATYGATTTCCTTCTGCGAGCACAGAGGAGAATTTTTTTCCTTAGAGCTACAAAATTTCTTTAACTGAAAGAGAAAAATATATATTTTAACCTAAATTCAGTTGCAAGAAAATCGCTAGAAAGGCAAGCACTCACAGATAGCTCCCTGGGAAAGAAAACCTAGGAGTCAGTAAGGAGCAGAGCGAAAGCAGGCTAAAATCCCAAAAGTGGCTGGCTGCCTGGTGCGCTCAGCCTGGGCCCTGGGCTGAAATACTGCAAAGAGSCTCATCTAACTCAAGAAAGTTAAGTCGGACTGTATTATGCGAAGTCCTAAAAGGCAGTAACAAGATAACCTRTGTGACAGAATCCTACTTCTTTCTCCTGGATCAGATGCAGCGMCTGTAACCCTTTAGTGCCCGAGTGAAAAGAGGTGGTGGGGAAGGGCAGAAAGAAACAGAGGGTGGGAACATCGGAGCTTTATGAATAAGGCCATCCTCTTGTCCACTGCATCCCCCAGCGAAATTCCCTAAGAAGCTTAGACAGCCTGGGAAAACTGGGCCGAGGCAGCACAATGAAGACTGGAGCTCTCCCCCAACCCCCAAGCAGGATTTTCTAAAGCACTGGCTGCCTCCTCTCCTTAAAGTATCTCTAAGAGAAAAATCTCCAGGTCCAAGAGGGATCTCCTTGCTGAGAGATTTTTTTTTTCCAAGGCAAAGTTGAGAGGCAGAAGGCTGCTTGGCTTCCCCACTGACGCCACAAAACCCAGGTTTTGAAGCTCGGTGAGCGCGGAGAGGTCGCGATGCCTGGGAGATGCGGGAGGTGGGCTTCCAGTCTGCTCGCCCCATTTCTCCGGCGCMGCGTCCGCAACCCCTTCTGCACAGCGATACCCAAACCCGCAGCCCTCTCCCGAGGAAAGAGGCACAAACTTACCCTCAGGAAGACWCGTCCACCGAGGGAGCCCCCTCATCTTCCCCCAGTCCTCTTTCAATTATTCAAGGAGACARTTTTTACCAACACTCCACCGTCAAATTCAAGCCGAAACGGTCAAAGTATTTTTACCAGTTTGCAGATGCTTTCTTTTCAACCTCTGGAACTGGGTAATTCTTGTTTCAGAATTCAAGATGCTTCCTTTATTTATTTATTTTTTTTTCTTTAAGCAGCCGCAACCCCAGATCCACCTCCCCCTCCCTCGTTATTCACCCACGGACACTTCCTAAACGTGTGGATTGATGCTTTTTTTCTCTCCAGATGCTGCCACGATCCAGAATCCTGGAGAACCCAAGCCGCATCCGTGTAAGTCCGACCATCAGGCAAGAAATACAAACGATCAAACAACGTTACTTCTTTGAGCTGCGATCAAATAATCCTACTAATCCAAAAGATTTATCTCGATTGGAAATTGACCTCAAAAATGAATTCCCAGTGCTGGTGTCCAGTAGAACGATTCCGTAGCCCTATCCGGGTTATCGAAGGGCTGTGGTTTCTTTCTTTCCTTTCCTTTTCTTCCTTCCTTCCTTCCTTTTTTAAATTTTTTTAAAAATCTGTTTGGATTCTGGGTGCACTGCTCGCAAAAAAAGGGGGAAAAAAGAAAAGAAAAGAAAAAAAATGCCGAGGACCCTGGTTTTCCCCTAATACAGGTTTCTACTCCAAATCGGTGCGGAATGAAAAATGATACAAAGGTACCCCTAGTGGCTCGAGGCGATATTGCAGGGAATTCACTTTTTTCCTGCATCTCTTCACCTTTTCCACCCCCTCCCTGGTCCCCTGGCATCTAGGGATAACTTGCTGTTATAGTTACCAGGGTGGCCAAAGGCCAGTCACTTAGTGAAATGAAACTGTCTAAACATGTAGCATGGCTTTTGTCTTTTACTGGAAAACTGAAGGTTTGCGTTTCTGACTCTTGTCACTTAAAGTTTTCCCCCAGTAGCATTTAGTAGCTAAKAGGTCAACTTAGGGAAGCACTTTGATGTCAAAGAAATGTATTTGTTTTCTAAACACCCTTAGTTAGTTAGTTAGTTAGCATACACCACACACACACACACGCACACACACACACACACACCAAAAGTCCTGTTCTTCCTGAAATGTATTGTTTTCAGAAAACCATTTAACCTTTTGTTTCCTTTGAATAAATTTAACAAAGTATATAGATTATCTAGATAATATCTTATCATTTGGGAATTTAAAATACCTTCAATTAAATCTATTGTTTTTATCTGTGTATATATGCATGCAGAAAGCACATATGCCAGACCCTATGTATGGAAGACAAGGTATAACTTTCAGGAATCTGTTCAGCTCCCTCTATTTCATGGACCCTAGAGCCTAAAACACATCTTCGAGTTTGATGTCGAGMATTTTCACCCACTAAGCTATCCTGCCAGCTCTCATTTTGGAATGAGATTTGTTTGGAATATGTATGTGTTTTTATCATTTTACTCATACATATGTATGTGTGTATGTGCCTATGTGTATGCTCTGTGTGTGTGCAGATGCCTGTGGAGGGCAGAAGAAGTTGTTGGATGCCCCAGAGCAGGAGAGATAGGCTTTTGTGAGCCATCCAGCAAGCAYACTAAAATTTGGGTTATCTATAAAAGTAGTGAGCACCCTCATTGTGAAGCCAATTCTCCAACCCATTATTTTGGATTTTTTTATGTCTGTTTAGAAAAGCAGGCGTAATGTCTCTGAGTGCAGGGAAAGGGCAAGGCCTAGCCATCATGACCCAGGTCTCYRTGATGCTTTCTTGAAACCTTTAGAGTTCACTGGCCTCTGTATCAGCACCAGGAGTTCTGAGAGGTTCCAAAGAAAGGGATCGATGCTATGAATTTCAGGCCTCTTTTGCAAAGCAATATTCCGCRTAGTCTCACAAACAGTGTCTATCAATAAGCCAGCAATCTTTTTAAAATGAAGATTCTGGGTCTTTAGGACTGAGATTCTCCAATTTTAACAAGCCCTCTGAGAACACTTTGATTATCAAGGGCCTGGTAAAATACAGAAGTTGGATTCTCTTTCATGCTGATGGGTTCCGTAGCTGCAAAAACTGGAAAWTTTTTTTCTTAACTGACTAAATAATTAAGCCTTTAAGTGTGTGAACTGTTAAAGAGTCAGGAGACATTTCTTCTACCACTAGCTTTGCTGTTAATTGGCTATGTGACTTTGAGCAGTAACTTTGCCTATGGTTAATTTATCTATTAAAATTCAAAATAAATCAACAAATGCATATGCTCCTAGATGGAAGATTCAATATCATAAATTAATCTATAATACAAATAAAATTATTATTAAAATATCACTACAGTTTATTCACAGAACTTGAGAAGTTAGTTCTGAAATACATATGCAAAAGCAAAGGAAAAAAAAAACCTGCTTAAAAGAATAAAAATTAAAACCAAAGGAGCAAAATTCATGGAGTTTCAATTTGAAATATTAGGTTTTAATCCAGAATGGCTGCAGTTAAGGTTTAGTCATAGAAACTAGTTCAGAGGAATAGATAAGAAATGCCAGAAATCTTTGCCTACATTCACGAAAACTGGATAAATACCAGGTACCATTAGAAAATAAAAAAGCGTATGCATTATTCAGATATGGCTTCATGCATATGAAAAAATTAGATTTCTAACTTCTTATCATACCTGAGCTCCTATTTAAGACAGCATAAAGGAAAAGAAATGAACCAGAAGGTACTTATATATCTCTCATCAGCGTATTTTAAACAATAAAGTAAAAATACACCAGGCAGACAAAGATTCGCTTGACCGAGGAGAAGTCACATGATCCAATAAACGTCTGAGAGGATACTCAGCAAACCTCTGGTCTTCAGAAAAATCTGCAGCACGATGCTAAAATCACGTATCACAGGCATGGAACTAACATCACACATCTAGCGGCCCCACATAAGGATGAAGATGTGAAGCGTAGATGGAGAGTGGAATGGGTGAAGGCTCAAAGGGTTCAGAAAGCACCTGAAGGATTCCCTGGATAAACTCACAGTCTACCAAATTATCTTCCCGTCCTTAGAAAAAGTCATTGCAGAATTGCTTTAAAAAACTAAAAGTATGAAGTCTAACTACTTCTGAGTGAATAGAATATTAAAGTGCTCTAATAGAAGTATAACAGAGAGAAATGAAAGTCTCTTCGATACTTGAGTTGCCATGGATAAATCTCAAAAATATTACATGGAGAACAATATTGACTATTGCCTAAGATGTCTAATGGATATTAATTACTAAATCTATATATTAAATATAATGATACTAGAGGGATGACTTATTGGTTAGCATCATTTGCTGCTCCTTCAAAGAAATTGGGTTCGATTCTCAAAACTCACATGACAGCTCACACACATCAGTAATTTCAGAGATATGGTGCCTTTTTCTGGACTCCACTGGCAATATTCACACATGGTATACATACATACATGAAGATAAACACTGAAACTCATACACTTAAGAAATAAATATAAGTGAATCTTGAAGGTATGTGACAATAGTGAGTCTATTAATTTGGGGAACCTGAGTATGTAGCCCCAGTTTTATTACCCAAGTAAGAGAATAAGCAAAATTCAGTGCCAAGATTTCCTCTGGGAAGGATTGAGTTAATGAATTTTCACCAGCATCCTGAATATCATCACCTGAATCCAGAGTACTTTATTTCCCATGCTGTATCTTGGACTACTCTTTCATATAAATTAATTCTATAGCTGAAATATTTCATTAATATAAAATACTTAGACTAGGTGCTTCCTGTGAACACTTAAAGAATTATATATATATATATATATATATATATATTTAATTATAAGTTAAAATTTTCAGAGGGAAATAGCTTAATGACTTTTGAGTTCAAGTTAAAATCATTTTCATTTAGTGAAAAAATATGGGCATAAAACACAAGTCAATGTAGATATTTTAAAAATGTAAAAACTCAGGTTTTTTTTTTTTTTACTGAAAAATAGATTCTTTCATACAATTCTTCTAAATACATCCTAATGACATTTCCCCTTCCCTCTGCTCCTCCAAGTTCTGCCTGACCTGTGCTCTACCCCAGATCCACTCTGCTACACTGTTTCCTCTTCAGAAAACAGAAGAAACAACAACAAAACGGATAGCACAGGATACAATAAGACAAGATGAAAGTGYTCATATCTAGGATCCACAAGGTATCCAAATAAGAGGCAAAAGACTTGTTAGAACTCGCACAAAATCACCGTGCTAACAGCTCTAACATATACAAAGACATGGTGTGAACACAGCAAGTCCGTGCTTACTGCTTGAGTTTCTGTGAGCCCCTGCTTAGTTGATTCAGTGGGTTCCGTTCTCCTTATTTCCTGCATCCCTCTGACTCCTATAATCTTCCCTCTCCCACTTCCAGGGTTCCCTGATYTCCCAGGGGAGGGATCTGATGGAGACCTCAAATTTAGACCCACCTACTCCGCCCTACCCCCACAAAAGGTCTGGCTGTGCTTCTCACCGGCTCCGATCTACGGCCAGGGGAACCAGAGGAAGCCTATCTTGTGACGACTAGACATGATACTGATCTGTGATTATAGAAGAGTATCACTAGGAATCGTTTCATTTATTTATTTGAATGAATTAATTTATTTTTATTTGGTCAGTTTTGTTTGATTCTATCCTCGGTCTCTGGACTATCCAATCTCCAGTTTCTGGCCATTACCTCCCCCTCCCCGGCCCCCGCAGTACGGGGCATGGGCTCTTTCTGCMGGTGTGAGGTGTGAGCCTCCAGTTAAAACATTGGTTGGCCGCTCCCACAAGTTCTGTGCCACCATTGGCCCAGCACATCTTGCAGGCAGGACAGACAGTAGGATTGTGGCTGGGTTGGTGTTCAGTTTTCTCTTTCTGTAGCTTGCAGAGGACCTTCTTGTGACAGAGACTAGAACGCATAAATAAAAGAAAAGCCACGGGAAGGCACCAGCTCAACCTCTGTGTGTCCAGCGAGCTGCATGGGTGTTGTTATGRACAATGGGGCCCTGCCATCAGTTTTCAGAGAACGACCTTCTTTCCTGGCATCAGCGTGGGTTGCTCAGGAATCGCCATAGAACCTCCTCCACCAACAACTCAACAGACTGTAACCCAGTCCCACCACTGGAAGTCTTAGTGGCTACAAAACATRGYCAGTTAAGACTCCTTATATTTTGTTACTAGGAGTACTGAAAGGAATCGCCTTACATATTCAAAAAAATTCCATTGCACTGTTTCCACATTGTGCCCCACCCCCTTTACCCCTAAATCCCCGCTGTCTCTTCCTGGACTCTCTCTCTCCATCCTCTTCACACCAATCCCTCCTGCTCCCACCCCTACCCACCCCAGTCTACCAGYAGAATCTATTCTATATCCTCTTCTTAGGGAGATTCACACACCCCTCCCCTGAGCCGTCATGTTCACCTAACCTCTCTGAACCTGTGGATTGTAGATTGATTATCATTTACTTAACAGTTAATATATCCACTTAAAAGCAAATACACACCATATTTGTATTTCTGGGTCTGAGTTACCTCACTCAGGATGACTTTGTAGTTGTATTCATTTACCTGCAAATTTCACGATGTCATATTATTTTAAAAAAAAACAAAGTAATACTYYACTGTGTGMAGTGGAGTGAAATCTTCAGTGGAGTGAAATCTAGTCTGTTATCAGCTTCTGGCTATTATGAGTAAAGCCATAATGAACATTGCGGAGTACATGTCCTTGTGGTAAGATGGAGCATCCTTTGGTTACAGGCCCAAGAGCAGTATAGCAAGGTCTTGATCAATTCCAAGTTTTCTGAAGGACCCCAATATTGATTTTTATAGTGGATGTACAAGTTTGCACTCACACCAGCAATGAAGGAGTTCCCCCTTGCTCCACTTCCTCACCAGCATGAGCTGTCATTTGTATTATTGACCTTAGCCATTCTGACAGGTCTAAGATGAAATCTCAAAGTAGTTTATTGCGTTTCTCTGATGACTAAGAGGTTGAACATTTCTTTAAGTGTTTCTTGGCCACTTGATATTCCTCTGATGAGAATTCTCTGTTTAGATCTATACCCATTTTTTTTAATTTGATTATTTCACTTTTTAATATTTAGTTTCTTGAGATATTTATATATTTTGGATATTAGACCTCTATCAGATRTGGATTGGTGAAAATTGTTTCCATTCTGTAGGCTGCCACTTGGTTCTATTGACAGTGTTCTTTGCCTTACAAAAGATTTTCAGTTTCAAGAGGTCCCACTTATAAACTGTTGATCTTAGTGTCTGTGCTAGTTGTTCTGTTCAGAGAGTTGTCTCGTGTGCCAACATGTTCAAGGCAGTTCCTCAYATTCTCTTCTATCGGGTTCTGTACATCTGGCWTTATGTTGAGGTCTTTGATCCACTTGCACTTGAGTGTTGTACAGGGCATAAATATTGATTTATATCTATTCTTCTATGAGGGATCCAGTTTAATACATCATTTGTTAAAAATGCTTTCCTTCTTCCAGTGCATATTTCTGCCTTCTTTATCAAAACTCAGGCATTCATAGGAGTGTGAATTTATGCCTGGGTCTTCAAATCACCTCCACTGACCAAACGTTCTCTTTTTTATGCTGCTACCGTACAGTTTTTATTACTGTGGCTCTGTAGAATAGCTGGAAATCAGGGATGGTGATAACTCCAACAGAGAACTCAAAATTTTTATAAATGCTCTCTATGGAGAAATTTTCAAATGACAGTTTTACATTTCTAGGAAGTAGAAATGGATTCAGAGTTATTTCTTTTTACAATGAATAATAGAATTTTCAGATAGCAAGCAAAATTCATCATCAAAATCAGGTGAAAACGTGGTTAAAATGGAAAAGCAGATAACACATAACTAGAACATTCTTTCCTCTGATCTCATAAACACTATTAGGGCCTCTGAAGTGGTGGGAGGGATGAACAGTGAATCATGCTGTGTCTCACCACTTAAGGAGAAACTACCAAAGCCAGAGAAATCACAAGCCAAACTGCAATGCAATTTTTTTAACCAAAACATTTCAAATATATATGTGAATTCAAACCAAATATTTGTCCATATAACAGAAAGAAAATGAAAATTTCATTTYAAAGTCACTTGGCATTTTAYGCACCCACCCAAAGAGGAGACACTAAATATTAGGCAACATTTATAAAGCTAGTTTTTCAGGTATGACAAGCAGCGTGCGATGCATACCCTCTGCTCAGGCTGGGCTGGAGAATGAGATTTTAGTTAATTGGGAAGCAATCAACTTCCACCATTCAGACTTTCTTGGAAATAACTAAAGCATTTTTGGGATGATTAAACAGTGAATGAGGTGACAATTTAATATCAACAGAACAGGCAGGGAGGAGGAAGGACATGCAATGTTTATAAAATCTGAAGAGCCTGACATATTTTTTGAGCAACAGCTTATCAAAACCTTCTTGCRTTTTGGAAGTAACCCTAATAACATCCCAAGAGCAGTCACTTTGAAAAGGCTGACACTACAAATCATAAGTAGGACTTGACCATTGAATTCCTGGATGTAAATAGATAGTTGAACTATTTTTAGCAACACTATGTCATCCATGCCAAACAAGTGTTAGATATTGGTACTGAACCGAAGGCTTAGTCTGTGACAGAAAATGAGAGACAAGAAAAGTGGGGGGAGGTCGCAGAGCACAGAAAA
>BDUI01007245.1:8620-20204 GCA_002335545.1 Apodemus speciosus
TGTTTGTTTGTTTGCTTGTTTGTTTCGAGACAGGGGGGGGGGGGGGGGTCCTGGTTGGTTGATATTGTTGTTCTTCCTATGGAGTTGCAAACCCCTTCTGCTCCTTCAGTTTTTTCTCTAAGTCCTCCATTGGTGACCCCATGCTCAGTCCAATGGCTGGCTGCAAGCATCTGCCTCTGTATTTGTCAGGATCTGGCAGAGCTTCTCAAGAGACAGCTGTATCAGGCTCCTGTCTGCATGTGCTTCTTGGCATCCACAATATGGATCCCCAGGCAGGGCAATCTCTGGATGGTCTTTCTTTCAGTCTCTGCTCCACACTTGGTCTCCATATTTACTCACGTGAGTATTGTTTTTCCTTCTAAGAAGGACCAAAGCATCCACACTTTGCTCTTCCTTTTTCTTGAGCTTCATGTGGTCTGTGAATTGTGTCTTGGGTATTCTGAGCTTTTGGGCTAATAATTACTTATCAGTGAGTGCATACCATGTGTGTTCTTTTGTGACTGGGTTCCCTCCCTCAGGATGATCATTTTCTAGTTCTATCAATTTGCCTAAGAATTTCATGAAGTTGTTGTTTTTAATAGCTGAGTAGTATGCCATTGTGTAAATGTAGAACATTTTCTGTATCCATTCCTCTATTGAAGGAAATCTGGGTTCTTTCCAGCTTCTGCCTATTATAAATAAGGCAGCTATGGACATAGTGCAGCATGTGCCCTTGGTTATATGTTGGAACACCTTTTGGGTATATGCCCAGGAGTGGTATAGCTGAGAGGTAATACTATGTCCAATTTTCTGACTAACTACCAGACTGATTTCAAGAGTAGTTGTATCAGCTTGTGATCTCACCAAAAATGGAGGGGTGTTCCTCTTTCTCCACATCCTCACCAGCATCTGCTGTCACTTAAGTTTTTAATCTTAGCCATTTTGAATGGTGTGAGATGGAATCTCAGGTTGTTTTGATTTGCATTTCCCTGATAACTAAGGATGTTGAACATTTCTTTAGGTGCTTCTCAGCCATTCAAGTTGAGAAGTCTATCTCATGGCCCTAAACCTATTTTTTTTTTCAGGGAAAACTTTAGAAAATATAAAACCTTAACTTAGTAGACCTTAGAATGAAGCAGAATTAATGTTTAAAGAGATATTAGTTTCAAGTTTTACAGGAAATAGCAGTAGTCCACAGATCTGTAAATAATTCAGGAAAAGTAACCAATAACTCTTATATAGATATAGCAACGTATTAATAAAAAATACCTATAATGCAGTAGAGAAGAAAGACTTGTTACTTCCAGAGAAATGAGAGAATCATAGCATAATTTTTAAGAAGACAGAAACTGAAGATATTGGTAGGAAAGTTTTAAGACATTAGGACCAGACCTGAAGACCCACCAATATCACTCTTGGGAATATACCGAAAAGATGCCCCACAATGCCACAGGAGCACATGTTCCACTATGTTCATAGTAGCCTTGTTTGTGATAGCCAGAGACTGAAACAACCCAGATGTCCCACAATAGAAGAATGGATACAGAAAATGTGGTTCATTTATACAATGGAATACTACTCAATTATTAAGAACGAGGATACCCTGAGTTTTGCAGGCAAATAGATGGAAGCAGAAAATATCATCCTGGGTGAGGTAACTCAGACCCAAAAGAACATGCATGGTATGTACTCAGTAATAAGTGATTATTAGCCCCCCCCCCAAAAAAAAAAGTCAGACCATACAAGATATAGTCCACAGAACTCAAAAATGTCAACAAGGTGAAGGGCCCAAGTGAGGATGACTCAGTCCCACTTGGGAGAAGAAAGCAACCACAAGGATGGAGGAGGAAGGGATCTGGGAGGGAAAGGGGATGGGGGTGGAAACATGATCAGGTATTGGGTGGGGGGATAGGGCTGAAGCCCTGAGGGCYAGTGGAAAGAATGGAAACAGGCAACCCTGGGAGGTAGGAGGTTGGGGGGACCCTCCAGAATGTACCAGAGACCTGGGAGGTGAGAGACTCTCAGGATTCAAAGGGAGGGACCTTAGATGAAATGCCCTACAATGGGGAGAGGGAACTTATAGAGCCCACCTCCAGCGGAAAGAGTGGGCATCAAGTGAGGGATGGGGTTGCCATCCCACAGTCACAACTCTCACCCGTAATTGTTCCTGTCTGAAAGAACTGCAGGGACAAAAATGGAGAGGAGCCTGAGGACAAGGTCCAGTGACAGACCCAAAGTGGGATCCCCAGCTCACGGGGTTCCCAGCTCTCGGGGAGGCCCCAAGACCTGACACTATTACTGAGGCTATGGAGCACTCACAAAAAGGGATCTATTATGACTGCCCTGCAGAAGACCATACAAGCAGCTGAAAGAGTCAGATGCAGATATTTGCACCCATCCAATGGACTGAAGCTGCTGACCCCTGTGGGTGAATTAGGGGAAAGCTAAAAGAAGCTGAAGAGGGCGACCCTGTAGGAGGACCAGACCTGCAGTCTCAACTAACCTGGACCCCCGAGGTCTCTCAGACACTGGACCACCAACCAGGCAGCATACAGCGGCTGATATGAGGCCCCCACACATGTAAGCAGAGGACTGCCAAGTCTTGGTTTAGTCAGAGAAGATGCACCTACCCCTGAAGAGACTGAGGGACCCAGGGAATTTAGAGGTCTGGTGGGATGGGGGGGGTTGGGGGCATCCTCATGAAGACACTGGGGGTGGGGAGGAGGTGTGGGATGAGGAACAGTAGGAACGTGGACTGGGAGGGGAATAAAATCTGGAGTTTAAAATAAAAAAAAAAAAACAAAAAACCAAGAACTTCCATAAAACATGATTAAAACTTATGTGGATAAGAAACTGATATCATTTACTTTAATTCAACCCTAGTAGAAATTCTAAAACTTCAAGAATATGCCCAAGAATAGTTCTTACATAGGGGAAGGCATCATGAATAGAAATAATAAACACTTGTCTAACATCTTACCATTTTAGAAAAGCTCTTTAAATCTAGATAATGTATTAACCTCAGTTCATCATTTAGAAAACACCACCAGCTACCTGACACAAAAGGCAAATTTTACTCTAAGTGACCCTTACCTTCTTTCAAGAAGCAAGTTTGACTTAGCATATAAAGACAGTCCCATCAGCTTCATAAAGAATATTAATAATTTGCTGCTCTTGAATGATAGCTGTACTTCTAGTTATTTGCAAATATCTACTGTGGTTATTTAACCAGACTTACTAGAACTGCCAAGGTCTATTGTCATGATTAAGCTAAGTAAGGCCCAGTTTTTAATAATTAAGTAAAACCTAGGAGAAAGTCAATAAATTTTCATGGAACTTGTGATGGTTTGAATATGCTTGGCCCAGGAAGTGGTATTATTAGGATGTGTTTCCTTGTTGGAGTAGGTATGGCCTTCTGACGGGAGGTGTGTCACTAGGGGGGGTGGGCTTTGAGACTCTCCTCCTAGCTACATGGGAGTTACTCTTCTCCTGTTAGCCTTTGGGACAAGATGTAGAACTCAGTTCCTTCTCCAGCACCCTGTCTGCTTGGACACTACCATGCTTAATGCCTTGAAGATAACGGACTGAACCTCTGAACCTATAAGCTAGTCCTAATTAAAAGTTAGCCCTTATAAGAGTTGTGTTGGTCATAGTGTCTCTACACAGCAGTAAAACCCTAAGACAGAACTGAAACAGAAAATTAGGGTGCAGGAGAATTAAAACTGTATGATAATTTAAGGAATGTAACATTAAAAATACAACAAAGTTAAAAGAAGAATGCTTTCATTTGCACACTTCCGCCTTACAAGTCAGGCTTCCCTGTGGTATTTTCATATATGTCTATCATAGACACTGTACACAGGAATAGAAAGTTCATTATGAAATTCATTTACGCACCTGCTCTAAGTCAAGAGAAAGCCATTTATCACTTCCTTCTTCTGCCACTGATATATGGTATTTGCTTTTGTTTTTAATCATATAAAAAGGAATAAATGTCACAATTCTGGTAATATTAAAACTGCTGAGATTTATAGTGACACCAACCTATAAGCAAAAAATAAAAACTGTTTGAAAASCATTGTACACTTTTAAAATTTAAGTATCTAACATATACATTGTAAATCAAAGTTTCTTTAGCACAGAAGAAACTTACTTGGTATTCCATTTTCAGGCCTTTGCATTTAATGGCTCCATGACTACCAACAGTATCAATTGAAAACTGATCAGAAAGCTCACTATCAGTTACCATTAGCTGAACCTAGGGGAAGAATTTGAGATAAATTACAATTTATATACCATCTAGCTATGTGGGGTGTGGAAAGTCAAACTCAAAGCATTGCACATTTTAGCCAAAGATATATTAATAATGTAATACAGTTTTCTTAACATTAAGTGCTTATAGTATCTTTATGGTTAGATATTTCTGATACAAGGTCTCTCGTATAACTCAGGCTGGATTTAACTTAGCATGTAAATACACAGGCCTCAAAAGTCAACATCCTCCTGCCTCCTCAATGATGGAATTAGCTGTAAATGCTACTGTACCCAGTTATGCTAACCCTTTAACCTCACATATTATTTCTATTTAAATTTCACATTTTATTGTTCAGAGTTCTAAAAACTAAAACCAAATGTTTATTTAAAGAGCAAAAGTTAGTACCAGAACAGAGAAATGGGAGAGGGATGATTGGGGAAAGGGCAGAGGGAAGGGGACTTAGGGGACATATGGTGAGGGGGGGACTGGGAAAGGGGAAAGCATTCGGAATGTAAACAAAGAATATAGAAAATAAAAAATAAATAAATAAATAAATAAAAGAGCAAAAGTTAGGAAAAAATGACACATACCTTATTGTTGTTAAAAAAGTGGTTTGGCTGAAAGGAAAAGAGAACTGGTTTTTTATAATTAGGTGGATGCTTTCGGTGAATTCCATCTGCTTTGTACTGTAACATCCGATTAGTTTTATTGACCATCCAATACGGACTATGAAATGCCACAACTGTCTGACCAGTATTGTAAGTCATATGGATAGCAATATCCAAATCACTCTTTTCCATTTCTGTGAGACAGGTAAAGTTGATGAAATTGATGTCTTGTTGATTAGGTTTTATATGAAATTCACTCTTCCAATCATGATTAAGATAGTCAAGTAATTTTAAGTGTAGCTTGGCTTGGTCCATTTCTACATTATGGATCTGCGATGAATGTCCTTCGCTTAGAGTAAAAACAGTGTTCTCAATGCCCTGGAGTAAGAAAGTAAAACAAAAACTAATCTTGAACATGCTTCTGAAAAACACACTTCCAAATGCATTCATTCTGTCAAAATACCACACAAAACTCTTTTTGAAGTAACTTTCAGAACAACTCAAGAGTGTTCTTCAAGCTGTAAATCTACCCCAGTGCTKGATCTACATTTGGGCAATTGTACGTACCTATAAAATGGTCTAGGTAAACTACTATGAACAGCTAAGATTAAATGACATGTGGAGATTCACAGCAGGATGTAACTATAATGCCATAATCAGTAAAAATAAGCCCTAACTTACAAAATAACATAAATATACATGAACATGGTTATAATCCAAAAAGAGCAACACATACCATGTGCCACTTTTAAAAACAGTCCCTACATCAATTCATGTTGTTTATTACATATGGAAAAATCATTTATCTTCCTCTACGCACACCTTCATTACCTTACTTTTTTTTAATGTCCCAGACACTTTTCTTTTTTTTTATTTGATATATTCTTTATTTACATTTCAAATGATTCCCCCTTTCCAGGATCCCCCTCCCTGAAAGTCCCATAAGGCCTCTTCCTTCCCCTTGTTCCCCATCCACCCCTTCCCGCTTCCCTGTCCTGCATTACCTTACTTCTTATCTCTATAACCTTTCTACTCTTTTTCCCAGCTTTCCTACCATTTCAACAGAATTCCTTAGCTCTTTTTTTTTTTTTTTTTTTTTTTTTAATTCCTTAGCTCTTAAATCACTTGTTGACCTTTGACACGGGACAGACTGTCTCACAAACAGTGATGGCGGTGCTGGTGTGCTAAAGTGCCTAACAAACAGCAGCCACATACTGACGAGACAGGGAGGTAAAGACTCTATGTACTTAACTATTTTATATTTTCCCATGTCATAACCGGACAAGTTTCATCACTATTTCCCTTTAATACAAATATAAAAAAATATAATCTACTTAAAAACATAAGTCAAAAACTGGTAGAGTTAGGATATAACTCCAAGTCATGATGGCCAAGTATCAACTCTCATTATGGTAATCTGTCACAATAAAAATGTAAATAGGTAAGTTAATTTCCCTTACTTAAAAATGCATCACAGAACGCTAAACATAGTGTAACTCACAGTTAAATAAACCTACAGAGAAGAGACAACTGTGAAGAGCTATTTTATTACAATGATAAGTATTTACAAAAAAATATTAGAAAAAAACCCCTATTTAATCTAAAATAGACAGTACTTAATAAAAAAGCACCTTTATAGGAAATAAAACTTTCTGTAAAACATTAATTATGCAAGTACTACAAAACATTAATTGTGTAAGTATTGCACTTAAATATCACTTCAATATCAATGCCTACACTTGTTTTGTAATTCATTATCCACCATATTTAAGCATACAGCATCTGAACTTCATATCAAATGAAAGGACTGAAAGAAAATTTTATGAAATAAGTGGCATCTTCAGAGGGTGATTCCATGCCATTTACTGTATAGGTCTACACATTGCTGTACAAGCTGCATACCGTATCTGTACATAATTATATATACTTGAATAGATTTCTAAGATAAATTAATAAAAAATCTTTTCTTTTAAATTATCTTTTTGTAAACTTTTAAAATCTGGTTTATTTACTGTGTGTGTGTGAAGAACAAAGCTCACACGTGTGTGCACACACTACACCTGCTGTGGCGGTCACAGAAAAACTTTCTGTAGTGGGTTCTCTCTATCATGTGAGTTGTTTGTGAACATTCAACTCAGGTCATCAGGTTTGAAGGTTCTAAATTATCTTTTTAAACATGATATTAAAGTTTCTGTTTGGTAAATTCCTGTTTTTAAGTAATGCTGTAACCTCTGTTACCACTTTAAACCATTCTGCTTAGAACTTTAAATGATTCAAGCTACAAAGCCGAAGACAGGACAAGAATCAGAAGCTGGGAAGTACCTCAATGTAATAAGCAATTTTGTAGGGAAGAAGATTCCGGATGAGGATAGGTGGCCACAAGTGCATTACATATGGTAAATCCCAGCCGTCTTCTGAATACACTGACAGAGAAGTCAAATTATCCTTTTCTGGGACAATATTAATAACAAATGATTTCTTAGACGGGCTTATAGATCTACATTTCTTCTTTAGAAGCTGTCCATCATATTTTATGATTTCTTCAAAGTCAATTCCTTCACATAGTTGGTAGTCCTCATCTTCTGGCTTCAAGGAAAGAGACGATCTGCACCAATAAACAAATAAAATTTAAAACATTTTAAATTAGGCCAGGTGGTGGTGGCTTATGGAGAAGGTAGGGGCAGGCAGATCTCTGAGTTTGAGGCCAGCATAGTGTAGACATAGTCTATAGTTCCAGAACAGCTAGGGCTACACAGGGAGACCCTGACTCAAAAAACTGACAAAATAAACAATTAACAACAAAATCAAACCAAACCAACCCCCCATACCAAGCCCCCCCCCAAAAAACAAAACAAACAAACAAAAAAAACCCTCAACCAATCAACCACCACCACCACCAAATCCTTAAATTAGAATAAAAGGCTATTGCTTGGGACCCTGAATTCCTTCAGAACTGCCATAATGATGGTTTTTTTCATGCGTCAGAACTATGCAATCAAATTGAACTTCCAGAGGCTCACCAAGTTATTTTGATGATTAGTACTACTACAAGCTTCAATATACAGACATTCAATATGTGCTTAAATTTCAATATTTTTGAAGAATAATGTGCGTAGTATGTGCAGGTATGTAGGATACATGAATTTACATGTGGAATGTGTGGTCCGTGTATGTATGTGAGGGTGCATGCATTTGCATGTGGAAACCAGGGTCTCCCACTACATTTGGAGCTCTGGTTTGGCTAGACTGGCTGCCCACAAGCCAGAGAGTCACCTCCTGCTTTCTCAGTGTTGTGATTACAGACACGCTGTCACACACAATTTTTACATGATTTTCAAGTGTTCGCTTCTTAGCACTTTACTTATTGACCAATCTCCCCAGCCCTAAATGTAACATTCTAAAACTAAGCTACATCTAAGAATCATTTTTAAGACATATCTTTTTATGTATATCTAATTTTTAGTTAACTAATTATTTAATTAATCATTTTCCACAGTGTTGGGGATAAAACTACAATGCTTTGCTTCTAAACTAATCCTGTCTGTGTATCTTTCATCTGTATATCAAGTTATGGTTCTAACTATCTCTTATGGATAAGCTGTCAAAACAATCTTTGTCTCTAATTATTTTTCTAACATCTAGCCATAAAAGTTTCAGTATCTTCTCTATATTTCTATATTACATGTAACACTACTGTAACTTGACTCAATGGGACATTGACCCTTCTGCCCTGTTGTCCTTTCTTGTGACTTCCAGTTACTAGTGCTCTGGAGTTAGAGGTGATATTTAAATGTGCTCTTCTGATCCACACACTAATGTCAAAACAGTTTATTTTGCCTTTTCTACCTATATTATTCCTCTAACTTTTAATCTACTTTACATTCTGATTTCTAGTATTACATAAAATTTAAATCCTCTCAAATGAAGGCCAGCAAATTCATACAGTTTGTCAAAGCATTTGTTTATTTCATTATGTATTTATTTATATTAAACTTTGTGGAACAAGGTTGAAGCCATAGCCCTGGATGGCCTGAAAGCCCCTGTGCACCCCAAGTTACCCCCACGCTTATGGAAGCTTCTGGGCTCAAGTTCCAAGTTTAGGAATGATTGGCATGAGCCAAGACGCCTGGAGAGCAAAACTCACAGGGCCTTTAAGTACAACCAGAAGACAGAGCTGAGATCACAAGCGTGAGTGCGCTCAAACAGTCGATGTTTACTGTGCTTTCCAAAATGTTAAGCTGTAGTGCTGAATGCTACAGAAGGTTTTATCCTCCAGTTAAAATTCAATCACTAAAAACATTATTATGATATAAAAATATACGTTAAGTCTTAATTTACCATAATTTATTTTTCTGAAAACATAACATTTACATGAAGTTTAACCACTTTAAATATTTAAGATTATATTACAATTCTATTCCCAAACAATTAATAGACACATATAAATGATAGTTTTCTAAAGCAATTTTTAAAACTTCTATTATAAAAACTTTGAAAAGTAAATATCATTTCCGTTTATAAATGTAGAAACCATATCATGTTACTTTAGAAATTTTAAAACACATGAACATGTGAATATGTAATAACTGTATTAATAAAAGTATTAAAATATGCAGATTAAGATGCAATAATTTTTACTTTCGAGAAGATACCTAGGTACCTTGAAATCAAGACTAGATGAGATATCTAAGAATATAGACAATCAAAGTTTGATAATTCAAAAATATCTATAATGAATCTGAAGCTGAAAATTCTCTAAAATAGTTTAGAGTAAGTAAAAAGATAAAGAACTCACCGGTAAGATGCTAATGGTATGTTAAATTCATTTTCAGGTGAAGCAGTTCCCAATAAAGTATCTCCTTCAAAAACGGAAATTGGGATTGAAAAATGATTCTTAATCTGGAAAATAGCAAAATATATTTACTATTCATATAAGAAAAGATATTTTAAAAATATGTCTATGTATCAATATAGAACCTATCAGGCACTATTCAGTTTGGCCATATAAATTAGAAGAAGCAAACATACAATTATTTATCTTTTGAATATGAAAATGAAATTATCTAGTGTTCTACTTTCCAGAATAACTTTAAGGCGGCCAGCACGCCACCACAGGCAAGGGAGGAGTGCGCACGGCAGCTCCCTAGCTGCGGAGCTCCCTGTCCCTGAGGGCTGCACGGGGAGGGAGAGCCACCTTTCCTCACAAGCGACAACCTGGTAGGTTGTCCGCTTTCCATTGCGTGGCCCTATACAGACGCATATTAAGAGCAGCATTACTTGGATTCATTGTGCTATTGAAAAAAACACATTAAAAGGCATGAAGCTGGGGAAGGGATTTTAGAGAAGAGTGTTTAGGGAGCATTTGGAGGTGGCGTGTAGGATAGAAACAGTAAAATTATGTTTTATATAGGTATGAAATTATCTGTATGATATACATACATATATACATCTATATAGTATGAAAGAATAAACAAAACATATTAAAACAATAATACTATAACTTATTTTGGCTTATAGCATGCAGGCATATATACATTTCTTATGTATGTATACAATTCAAATTAATTAAACAAAAGGAGTGACTGTTAAAACAAAAAGCCTGTATGAATGTAGAAGGGTGTGTATGGAGCAGGGTGCATAGCAGGAGCTGAGGGAGAACAGAGGTGAGAGTCACATAATTGAAATGTTCTTTATGAATGTATGAAACTGTCAAAGAATCTGCCCAATACAAGTGTATACACACACACACACACACACACACACACACACACACACAGTTTAGCTGAAGTCATGCCACTCTGAGAGACCATGTTCCTTTCAAAATTATAGACTAACAAAAATCCCAGGCCCAGGCATAGGAAACCTTCTAAAATATAGGTGAGGCAAGTAACAGAGAGCCCTCAAAACAATACAGGTATTGTTATTGTCCCTGGTGCCTTCCAGAAATAGAAGGTAATGCCCTACTGCCAAACACTGCATACTTCACACACAGAACTTTAAGGAGTTAAGCTGGAGCTGATCTGGAAGCCTCCTCCTGAAGATTCGCTCTCACAGTATAGAAGAATCATCCTAGTTGCCATGGGAGAAAAACCAAATCAATATTTCTGCCCACCTTAGCCACAACAATGATGACAACGGCAAGACATTTTGAAAGATATAATTCTGGGACTAACCAACMGCCACCTAACTAGACTAAGGTTTTCTCAATAAGAGGGGATTCATGCCTGGCACTGTAAACTTACTCGGCTACTGATGGCTGGTAAAACCACGAAGCCTAAAGATGAGCCTGTTACTGCCCTGTATACTCTCTTACATGCATTTTAATGCTTGTKGTCATATCTGCCGATACATGCAGCTCTTAACCCTCATCAAAGCAACTTATTACAGCAGACAAAGATCGCTACAGAAAGCCACAATTGGTGTAAATGCACAGACCAACTGAGTGTGGAGTGTCTGCCCCCAATTAAAACGTAACACAATGTGTACTTAAGGTTCAAGAAATACTGCAGAAAAGAGCAGAAAGATTTTAAGAGACAGAAAGAAGCTCAGGGCACCTGCTGCATCTCATTCAAGTAATAAGACACATGAGTGGCATGAGGAGGTGGGGCTAAGAAGTGCTGGCAGGGAGAAGTGGGGAAGTGGGGATTGACTGTGATCAAGATATACTCTGAGCCATGCAGTGGTGGCGCATGCCTGTAATCCCAGCACTTGGGAAGCAGAGGCAGGCGGTTTTCTGAGTTCG
>BDUI01007245.1:21734-43295 GCA_002335545.1 Apodemus speciosus
ATACAATAGTTAAAAGAACTTAGAAAAAATTGCGGTGAAATGCCATGATTTATTACTCTGAGTCAGAGAGTAATTATGAAAGTATGGACTTGGTATAATAATAAACAGATTTATGAAAAACAGAGTGCAGAAATAAATCACCAATAGATAAAGCCAGTTCTAATGTAAAGAAAAAAGAGCGTCTGGGTTGGAGCAGTTGGAAGGTCAATGGAAGCTCTGAGCCTCAAGCCTCACCTCTATATACACAAGGGCTCCCTCAAAGGGAAACGCTGTGCCCTCCAATCCCACATCTACTTCTCAGTAACCCTGCCGCGACACAGACAGCAAGGTGAAAATGCCAAATCCTGTTCTTTATTATGCCTGTACTAAATTTTAAGACCATATAACTACACTGAGTTAAATGGATATGTAGGAAGAGAATGTATGGACACAATGAAGTTTTTAAGAGTATTAAATACATTCATTACCTTGATGACTATGAAGGTTTCTAAGTGTATCTTTACATCAAAACTAAACTTCATATGCTGTATTGTATATATCTCAATAAGTCTATAATTTCATTGATATGAATATGATTTCACAATATGATGAAGACTCTGATAAAATCCTGAACACCTTGCACACAGCAGCTCTATGAACAATGGTGCTGTCCCACTGCTCACATCACAGCCACAGGGGTGGGGACTCATGTTGAGAGTCTTATCGCTGGCTATGTCTCTGCAGCAGTGTGTAAGCTTTTAGCAATGATTTACTTGAATATTTCTCTTTTCATTTTTCTGAAACAGGGTTTCTTGTATCCAAGCAGGCACAAAACTGACTGAGCAAAGAAGAATGATACCTCCTGCCTTTACTGCTGAGGCGCTGGGGTTACAAAGGTATGCCAGCACAGGTATGTGTGCAGTGCTGGGATCAACTCAGGGTTCCCTATATGCAAGGCTGACATTCTAGCAACTGAGCTACATCCCAGCCCACTTCAAACATGCATACAAAGAGCCTCTAACCAATGTTTTTACTTCATACCTGCACTGGTGAGCGGATTGTTACCTTCTTACTTCCTTCAACTGTGTCGATTTGACAGATGATAGATCTTTCAACTCCAGATTCTCTGTGTCTTACAGTGTACAGACGGCGTCCCACTTTTGTTAAAGGGATCTTGTCAGCAACAGAGTGGTTTGCAGGTGCTAAATTAATACAGATACTCGATAGTTAATTAGAATTCACTACATAATAATTTTAAATATATGTTAAGTACCAGATGATTATCTACTAAATGAAAAAATTCTTTGAATATAATCAACATTAAGGGATTATTTTAAGAAGTCCCCTATTTTGAGAATATTCACCTTAGTCCTTCAAATCATTTTATCAAAAACCCAACTGAGAAAATTTCTCACTTAGAGATTTAAGCTAAAACCATGACAATAAGAAAACAAATGGTTATAGGAATGGTTACAGAATTCAACAGTACGTATTGCTAGTTTGCTGTCATAATAACCGAGACAGCAAGGTGAGGTTAGTTTTCCACTTTAATTTTCTAACTTTGTCACTTTTAAGATACAACTTAGATTAAAGAAAATGTCACATACACTTACCAACTGTACATGTTATATTGGAAGTGAAATTACTTAATTTGTGTAATTTGACTCCCCACTCTTAAAATTAATTCTCACAGATAGGTAAAAGTAATAAGAACACATCACAGACAATGTTCCAGGCACACCCAACAGTTAACACTCCTTCCTGGTGAGAGTAACTGTGTTTTAGCAGCCTTCTGTGTCGGGTTAGCTCTTCAGATGGCACCCATTCAAGTTCTGCCCTCAGTACCTTACTGAAATGCTAGAGAATCCAAGTAGTATGGGTAAGAAAAGATGATTTTATAGCAATTAAAGAAATTACATACTTTTTTATTTCCAATTAAAATAAAAAATTGTGGAAAGCAGAAATGACTTCCATATTAAAAGGCAAAATATTAAGATTTTAAAGGGACTAGAGTGATGACTCAGTAGTTACAAGTACGTGTTGCTCTCACAGAAGACCTGGGTCCAATTCCCAGCATCAAAATGGCAGCTCACAGTCACCCATAACCCATTCCAGGGAATGAAATAAGCATGTGGTGTTCTCATTGTTTATATTCAAACATTTAAAAATTCATTCACTTTTGTAAAATGCATATTTAGTCATAACAAACACAGTGAGAACATTTGACATGCACATCAATAAGGAAAGCTAACTGAGATCTAGCATTTATCATCCTTAGCCAATGTTCTAATAATACCTTGCTCTGGACAAACAAAGTTGGAAATTGAAATACCAAGATTTAGTGACCAAATAAATCAACCTACTGGAGAGGACAATAATGTCCCTTTAGTGGTCTGAATGGCATCGTCTTCTGTCAGTTCTGGCATTTGAATACATGGTTCCTACTTGGCAGTGCTGTTTAAGAACTATTACGAGGTGTGGCCTTCGGGAGGAAGTACATCACTCTCATTTTGTTTGCTGCAGTTCGAGATGTGAATGCTCTCTTGTTACTGCAGTCCCCATGCCTGCTGCCTTCACTCTGCCACCAGAGACTCTAACCCTCTGGAACCATAAGGTCAAACACAGTCTTTCTGCTGTAACTTGCTTTGGGCACACTGTTTTATCTCACTAATAGAAAAGTAACTAATATAGTTCCCAACGTATTTGAAAACATTGTTATAAAAAACTGCTAAGGTACTACAAATGAGTAAAATGGCTTTTGAAATAAAGTTACAAAGCCCCAGGAAGGAAACAATTCACTTACTAAGGAGGATGAAGAAGAGCTTGCTGCTTAGGCTGGTCATTGCATTGAAATGGTCATTGTCCTTAGTTCGTACATAATCCATACTTAAACTCTCATCATTTTTCAGTTCATATGCTTTTGCCAAAGGAACGTTGAGTACGTTAAAAGAGTCACTTGGTGAAACGGAGACAGTAAGTCCAAGAGAATTTAAAATCATAAATGGTGCTAGATCTCGTAGGAAGACAGCTGAAGATCCAGTAGCAGCTTCAGTAAATGCCTATCAGAGAAAATTGGGAGGAAATGACATGTGGGTCAAGTACATGAGAATAATAACTAGATAAATAACAACTTCTTATTTAAGGGTCAATGTGAAATATTTCAGTATTTTAAAGTTTCAAATATTTGCTTTTTCTTACCTCAACTAAATTATTTAACATCACAAGACCACATTTGGATAAAGTAATGTTTAATTGGTCTTTAGAATAAAAACTTATGGCAGTTTTATACTCTGGTACTTTGTAGTTTTCTTCTTCACTATCAGACTCAACAATGGCCTCTTTTGCTTTCTTTTTCATCTAAAAGGATAAATTAAAATTAGACATAAAGAATTGTTTTTAGGAGTATAATATAACTTATCTGTAAAGTAAAAACAAATGTCATTAGAGAGAGAGACTTATGGGCCCCGTGGGTTATATTGCCTGATGAAATTTCTTGGACATGCCAAGTAATGTCACAAAGCTGACAAAAGGAAATACTAAAGGAAAATAAATTCTATATAATAAATTTGATAATTTAGAAGAAAGAAAAACTTTGAAAGTAAGCATATATGTAATCTTCAGGTAAATCAAAAGCATATTCTTGACAATAGTCAAGGAGACAGTTGAATACATTGGTAACAGAAACAGAACTAGGGACTAATGCAGTCACCCAAAGTTAGCAAAGCAATGCTGTGAAAGGAAATTTGTAAGATAAAGCACTGTTGATTTTTTCCAAAAATTCAGAGATACATGTCCCATGTACAGTCTAATCTAAAAATTATCAATGAAATTAGTTTATCCAAATACTTCATCTAATATAACCTAGAGAATTAAATTACGTCATTTAAATATAATACTGTAGGTACGGCAAGATAGACATTCAGTTGTTATTTTACCTTACTTTTTTTTTTTTTCTTTCCTCAAGGCTGAGTTTCTCTGTGTAGTCCTTCCTGTCCTAGAATTTGTTCTATAGACAAGGATGGCCTTGAACTCAGGGATATTTTACCTTAATTTAAGGCCCTAAAGATGTGTCTAAAAGTAGAGTCCCTCATTAGGTAGGAAACATGCTATAATTAGATAATTCCTTGCTTTACCTATTTAAAGGCAGATTCTCAGGATTACATAATTCACAATATATTTAGATCAATGACAATGTTCAATAGGTCATAGAGAGGAAGAAATAGTGGAGGGGAAGAAAGTTAGAGAAAGGTAGGAGTGAAGGAGGGGGGATACAAAGCAAGAAGGAAAGAAAAAAAAGGAGAGGAGGAAGGGAGGTGGGAGGGAGGGTATGAAGGGAGGACATCCGTGCACTCACAGAACAAAGAAAATTCAGGATCGACCACAGCCTACAAGACCATAGCTACAGGGTAAGGCAACAGTCGATAGACTTTCACTTTATGGAAATCTACTACATTTCTGGTCTTATATGGGGCTTAAGAGATGGCTCAGTGGTTAAAAGCACTTGCTTTCTTGCAGAGGACATGAGTTTGACTCCCACCAAAATGGTGGCTCACAATGGCCTCTGACTCCAATTCTAGGGGATCTGATCCCTTCTTCTGGCCTCTGTAGATACCAGGAAGGAATATGGTGCACAGACATACAGTCATGCAAATCAACCACACACAAATAAAAAACAAACAAACAAATAGATAAATAAGATAAACTGTATAATGTAATATAGATATCCTCTCAAAAGCTCTGGAAAGATTTTCATACTAAACTCTTTCTCATACTTCAAATATACTTGGATTGAGGCTGTTAATAATGAAATTTTATATATGCAGTGGATACTATACTTTATCAATTTTGTGGTAAACCTGAAACTACTTTAAGAAAAGAACATACACACACATACCTTGATGCCAAGATTCCAAGGTCTAAAATCATCAGTCTGATCAATTTCTAAGGGTTCTAGTAAAGGTTCCCAAACACCGAACATTTCATTATAATAGTGAACCTAAAATGAGAATGTTTAATTTTTTAAATAAAGCATTCTATTATCTAAAATGATTTTTTAAGTGATATCTCTCATTGCCATGCCTTGTAAGTGTGCTATTTCTTCTATACAAAACTCTTCTACATGTAAATCAGTAGTTGTCTATACATTCTCCTTCCATATTTCTTCTCAAGGCTTACCTTTGGAGACCAAATTTCACCTTCACATTTTAGAACAGAACCCCCTTTTAACATTTATTTATTTACACATGTGTACACATATTTCAGTCAGAGGAGAGATTATAGGAATCAGGTCTTTCTTTTTCCACCACATGGGTCCTGGGAATTGAACCCTGGTTGCTAGAGCCTTCCTGTAAACCCTAGAACCCTTTCTAAAGCACCTTTCTTTGGTGTCTCTCCTGTACCAAGCAGCAAGTCCTGCATTCATCAATTACATATTACTGACAATTGAAAACTTGCCAATCTACCACCAATGACTATGATTTAAGATGGAGTGTGTTTGCGGTAATGTAGTGAACTTTCCTGTCTTCCATATGATTTCAGTGTTTGAATGCCCCGTACCTCTTAGATAGGACAGATAAAGTCCCCTACAAAATACATATAATTCTAACCACAATTTGAAAATCTGCAGGGTAGTCACAATCAGTTACGATTCTGTTGAGATACATTGCTCTTTCATTTCATGTAAAAATAGCTTTTAAAATTTCATCCTCGCTTTTATAATGTAGACTACTAGATTATTTTCCAATAAATATGAAGTGTAAGATCTTTAAGTATCGCTGGAGATAACTGTATGTATTTTTTTCTGTTTCTGCAGCACTGGTATTAAGATTAGTGTTACAAACACATATATCCCACTACTGACCTGTATTTCTAGTCTCTTTCATAATTAATTTGATGTGAAATATCCATGGAAATGATTTTTATAAATCCTAAGGTAAATATATATTTACTTTGATTCTTTTTTTCTCTTTAAATTTTTTTTGTGGTGTTTAGTATTGGAGTTCAAGGCCTCATATATGCTAAGCAACCACTCACACCTCAACAATATCCCCAGTAGAGACACTTTAATAATTAAAAAGATTACCCGAGTATTCATACATTTAATCTACCTTTTTCAAAGAAAAATTTAATTTTAGTTCTTAGAAATAAGAATTTTCAATCTAAACAACTATCTATTAATATCTCACTAAAAGATTTTCATTTTATTTACATATACATATATGTGTTTGTGTCAATATATGCCATGTGCATGCCTGTGTCCAAAGAGGTTCAAAGCAGGTGTCAGATTCCCCCAGAGGTGGCAGGGGCAGAGCTGTCGGCTGTTGTGAGCTGACAGATATGGGTACTAGGAACCAGACTGTGATCTCTGGAAGAGCAAGAAGCTCCTAACTGCTGGGCTGTCTCCCTCGTCCCCATTGCATCACCTCTGAAGGAAATAAAACCAGCTGAAGTATGTAGTATGGATATGTAAAAGCAATATACATGTATGTACATATTATACATAGCACACACATATATATGTCTATACATACACACACACACACACACACACACACATACACACACACACATATGTAAGCAACCACTCCTGAGAATAAATTTGTAAGGTTTTTTTCTAAAAGCTTTAAAGCTAGTATCATTATTTTAATAAAGTCATTTTAAACAGTGATATAAAGATCTTGAATATTCTATGTGAAGCGTTATAAACCTGAAAAATTATAGACATACTTACTTCCAGTTCAAGCTGACAGTGAAGATTTATTAAAGTCCGCCAGTTTTTGCTTTCTCCCGAAAAGCATGACTTTGCCAATAGCATCGGCACTGTTCTATGGCCAATTCCAGCCTCAAGAACAATAAAAATAGAATCAATATGCAAGTTCAGTGTCTCTCCTCCCGGCATCACTTCATTTGTGGGAACTACTTTCTCACTTTCATTAGATTCTTCAAGAAACCACATTTTTAGATTCTTTGTATCCTTCTGGTCCCATAAATGTGCTATATTAGAAGTGTTTTCTTCGGGGACAGTTTCCTTAGTTGTGTAAAGTGCTGAAGTAATAGTTATTATGGTATTTATAATTACTGGTGAAACCTAATTGGAAAAAACAATTTAAAAAATGGATTACATATATTTGCTAGATGAATATGAAGAATTCAATTAAGGCTAAACTAGAAATGTACTATAGATAATAAATGTAATTTTCTACTACAAAAAATTTAGTTAAGTTTGTTAGAATATTTTTAAATCTTGTTAATATTAAACCAATTAAATAGGACAATTAAATGTATACTAGATATCAACAATAAAACAGTCCTAAGTCAATAAAATATAGCATATATTAAGAAGTTTTCATTAATATTTTATAAAGTTAACATATATGCTTCCAAAACTATTTATTCATTTTGTGAGCCAGGGGCCCAACCTGGTCCCAGTGAATGCTACAAGTGCTTTACAATATCCTCAGGCCCTTTTCTGGTGGCACCATAAGTGGTTAGACAAGCGCAGATTGGCTTAGAGCTCAGTGCTCTGTACTTCAGACAGACCTGAGAACTCACAACTCTTATACTTTAGCTTCCTGAGTAGCTGAGACAAACCTATCAGCAAATCAACTTTAAGAGTTTGTTTTAACTTACCTTTAGTGTAAGAGATTTTACTGATATGTCAATGATTTGTGGGTCTGTGCCTAACTGAGTAGCCTGATAAAACAAGTCACAAGGCTGCAAAACCTACAAAATAAAAATCATTAAACTCATATTTAAGTGTTCAAATATTTCTGCTTAAAATCTTTTCAAGTAATAATTATGTTTAAAAGGTAAATATTATAAAAGTGAATCAACACACAACTATTTGTTATAAAAAAGTATGAACAAATATATTGGCAATAATATAAATATTACAATGCAAAAAGCAGCATTTATCTTCCACAACTCAATTCTGACATTTATTTGAAGAAGTCTAAGAATCTCGTAGTGAATGCTGAGATCTGCAAGAATGGTAACAAAAATATTTCTGATCTTGGGCATGAACACATAAACTAGCCACACACAGTCACATCAACTGACCCGTGGCATTTTTATCTCAAAGATTAGTGGCACACGCTAATGATAGGGAGGTTTTGCACTATACAATGGCAACCTATCAGGTAGTTCTCAATTATCTGAGCATTACATCAATGCTGCTATTACTTCAGTTCTCAAAGGTACTGTAGTCCCCAGCATTGATAAGAATTTATGGTCATTTAYGCTGGCCTAGAAGAAATGATGTTAAAAGCAGGTCCAGGGAGAACCTGATGTGATACTGGGAATCTCCTACCAGAGCTAAGAAAATTGAGTTCTGAGGGAGACCGTCTGGTCCAAACAGCGCATCAGAAGACTAATACCCTAGGTGACAGCTTTAYTGTCATTACAAGAAAGATATTAAGCTTGGACTACTCAGCTTGCAAATCCTCAGGTCATTACCCCAGGCATCTTCAAGTTGTATCCCCTAAGCAAAATGAAGAATTTTCCCTGTACTTATTTTCTGAGGATTCAGTCGCACCAGCTAAATAGCACAACAACCTCATTTTATTTCACTTGTCCTGCTGGTAAGAAGATATATCACTTATTTGCTTTTGAAAGTTCACTAGGTAATATTAGGTGTTTATCTGACATGTACTAAGTTTAAACAAGCATAGCAAACACTGGTTAAGACTATTTAAAATCCTAAGGATCACACACACACACACACACACACACACACACACACACACACACACACACCCCAAAAAATTTTTAAAAATATGCTTAAATATTTGAAAAACACATGAAACTCTGGCTATATTATGTCATTATTTCAGTTTACAAAAGTTTATCATACTATCTGTTCCACAGTAAAATGGGTATAAACAGACCAATCTCAGGAAAAGTTAAAGCTGCAAGGTACTAGGAAAAGCTAAAGTACATTAAACTCACTAAATAATTCTGGAATAATTAATGAATTAACTTTTTCCTAATTACAGCAAGCAGAATTGTAACTTCGAGGCTTCTGATAATCACTTCTCTCCCATGGGATATTTCTCTCTCTCCACAGTTTCCTAAGGGTTTCATTAGAGAAAGACTGCATAGTCCCACAATCATATTTTACACTATTCCTTTACACTCATTCCTTTCCATTTATGATTTTCAGATCTTGTTGGGTTTTTTTTTAATTTGGAAAGGCTGAGAATTATTGAAAGAAGTAATTCATGGTTCTTTCTGTTTAAAGTTTCTCTTTTGCCTTCTACTTTCTAGCATTTTGCTATTTACAGCAAGAAACCAGAAACTTGGTATTTGTACTAACTATATACAAGAAGTTTGTCACAAGTTCCACTTTCTAAGTAATAAAAGAAAAACATCCCTCAACTTTCCTATACCATGTTCTTTATATACTTGGGGGGGGGGGCAGTGTTCTTGGTGATATTTCTACCAAGAGTGTTCTTTGCTTCAGCAGTAACTATCATTAATTATCATGTTTCTAGAAAGAGAAGTATATCTCTACTGTGCTCTAAAACTGTGGGAGGGCAGGTGCCTTGTTAATAGCAGACTATTTTGTATCCTAATTTTGAAAACATAAGATGAATAATTCTGTAAAGTCAAATTTATCTGTGATTTATTGACTGGATGAGCAAGGAGTAAGAATATCATGTTAGAATATAGATGCAGTTTGGATCACAGTACTCCCAGCAGCACTTTCCCTCTCACAGACTCTGGATTGGTCCAAAACATGTACTGATCTGGTCCCGAACTCCTTGAATCACGTTATAAACAGGGGCCTACGGTTTAGGCTGACAGGTTTTTGTCTTGGGTAGGGAGCATGAGGACTACCTAGTCATGGCCCCTCACTGTATGGCCTTCCTATGAGGGTGTCTGTCTAACTCCTAGTCTTTCAAGGTTAAATAGCTCTATCTAAGCAAAAGGGCATGGGGAATGGAAGCAGTCATAGATTCCACTGTCTATTTCTTAGTCGTGAGGCGCCACACGTAGCCTTGAGAACTACAGCAACAGTCAATTTTAACAAGACTGAAAAAGAAAGGCAGTAGTCATTTTCTAAAGAGGTTACAGTAGCCCCCAAAATAAATTGCAATTAAGTAGATTATTAGATACTAAACTCACAGTGGTGACTTTGCCCTTTCTCTTGACTGGAAGAAATGGGCACGCTCTGACTTGGAGATCTTTAATGGCAGCAGTCACTGTATTGTTTGCAGGTTCACATTTGTAGCAAATTTCACACTGTGTCGTAATGACTAAGGAAGGAGCATCATTTCTTGTCATGTCAGCCACAAACACAATCTCTGGGTTTTTAATAAGAATATTCATTTCGCACTTCCCTGATTCATGTGCAGGTACTAAAATAAAAATAAACACATACATTTTGATTACGAATATTACTAATGAAGATTTTATGAGGAAGAGGGAGTTAAATGTGAAAAATAAAGGCATCTCAAAGGCATTAATTGTGTATTTCTTTCTGAGATAGGAGTTATCCTCCCACCAGTCCTTCTTCGTGGGAATGTAAGCGGAACGAGCTGTTACATGCTATGAACACACTCCTCACCAAACCTCCGTTCACTTAGATATCAGAGTATGGGAACAAGTCTCTGCTGAGTAATGGCAGAATTGGCTCTAAATCAAATTTCCAACCTCAACATTCTCCCAACTATATCATAATGAATATATAAAAGATAACAAAAAACTATATAGTAAAAGTTAAAAGTGATTGTAAAAGTTTATGAATTCTTCAAATTAAAGTAATATGTTTAATTTTAATGAACAGTTGGCTTGTTATCTGTCCTGCTTGTTACTGACTGCAGAGAACAATTACTTAACTCAAGTCTCCTAATTTCATATCCCATATTCACACCTTCAAACAATGAAGGCCGGGCAGAGTGGTGCTTCTTGTCACCAGGCAGTGAGGAGGAAGAGGGCCATGAGGATTAGAGTTCCTCAGCTATACAGTCACAAAACCCAGACACTATCATCAATGCCCACAAGTACTTGTTGACCAGAGCCGGATATAGCTGTCACCTGGGAGGCTCTGCTAGTACATGACAAATACTGAGGGGACACTCTCAGCCAGCCATTGAACTGAGCAGAAGGTCACCAATGGGAGAGCTAGAGAAAGGACCCAAGGAACTAAAGGGGTTTGCAGCTCCATAGGAGGAACTATGATATGAGCCACCCAGTACTCCCAGAGCTCCCAGAGACAAAACCATCAACCAAAGAGTACACATGGTCTACCCATGGCTCCAGATGCATAGGCAGCAGAGGATGGCCTTGTTGGACATCAAAGGGAGGAGAGGCCTTTGGTCCTGGAAAGACTCGATACCACAGTGTAGGGGAATACCAGGAGAGGGAAGCAGAAATGGGTTGATTGGGGAACAGGAGGAGAGGAGACAGCTTATGGGATTTTCGGGGGTGGGGAACCAGGAAAGGGGAAATCATTTGAAATGTAAATAAAGAATATATCTAATAAAAAATAATAAAAAGAAATAAAATTCAGAAACACTCCAAGTTAAAAAAAAAGTTCCTCAGCTTCACCAGTGAGTCTTAGTACAGCATGAGCTACCTGAGTCCCTGTCTCACAAACACAAAATCAAAACGCATCATAAAAATACAAACTGAGTGTGTAGGGTTCATGATGTGAAATTCCCAAAATAATCAACAAAAATATTACGTTAAAAATAAAATCTGCATATTCTCTTAGAAAACACATTAAGGCTTTTTTTCTTATTAGGAAAATAGATTTTTAATTTATTAATGTGTCTACTCTGATTATTGAAAAGACTAATCATGGTAACTATAGTTGCAGCAGTACAGACATTAAGACTTGATTTGGGAACGAACCTTGTCTGGTAGCCTGTGTTTGAACACTGGCTTCTAAAGCCGTACTAGTCACGTAGGCATCAAAAAAGACATGGGCAACAGTCATGAGGAACTCCACACTCGCACAGACGTACATCTCTTGGACAACTGCATCCATCACAACAACGTCTCTGACTTTTCTATACTTTATATCCACCATGTCCTTCTTGTCGAAGCCAATAGTCAGTCCTATCATTCTGAAAAAAAAATGACAAGGTGTATGGATGGGTAACTTAAAATAGCGAAGCACAGTGATAAAGCTTACTGAGAGCAAACAAATGTTCTGGGAACATTTATCTTGGGAATAATGAACTTATAAAATTTTTGGAATACAATTGTTTCACAAAGGGGAAAAACTATATCTAAAAATTATTGAGTTCTGAATGTTAGTTTATCTTTTCTTTGGGGTTTCATACGTTTCCCATCTAATTACACATTTCTCATTATTTTAAGACCGCCATCAACATTCCCAATGAGAGCACGTATCATGATGCAGTGAAGTACAGTTCTCAAGCGCTCATGAAGACACTCACTCAACAGCTCAAAATGGCAATAATACATACCTAGGAGTAGCTTTCATGACATGTGACCTTTTATCATCTAAAATACAGTTTTTTAATGAGAAAGAGAAGACTGTAGAGCCATCTGTATATATTTTTAAACTACTTATAATATTCTCCAATTTAAATTCAGCAAGTTCTAGAGTAGGATCACGAACATCTGTAAAGGAGGCCTGTAGAAAAGGAATCCACATAAAAATTACACAGAAGCAGAGGACCAAAGTAAACTTTACAATAGGACTGTCTACAAGTTAGGACTCTGGTCTATATGAACCATCAGCTTCTCTATTTTCCTTCTCTTTCTAATTTTCATTGATGATGATGATGAGAAGGTGGTGGTGGTGGTGGTGGAGGTGGTGGTGGTGGTGGTGGTGGTGGCTGCTGTTGCTGAGAGGGTCTCCTGTATGGCCCTGGCTACCCCTTGAAGTCCATGCTACCCTTGAACTCTCATAAAGCTTCCTGCTTCTGCTCCCCAAGTACTGAGATTAAAGGTGTGTGCCGCTACACCTGGTCCTTCTCTTTTTACTCTTTTCTAGATGTTAGACTGAACCAGGGCTTTGTGCTTGTTAGCCAGACTCTAGTGCTCAGCACTATRAGCTCCAAATCCTCTATTTTCAAAGGGCTTTAAAAAAAGGTTAAAAATATATATGTACTACTTTCAATTTTTTCATATTTTTATTATATAAAAAATAACTTAATAAAATATATGAGAAAATTATTGAAAATATCAATCTTTCTTCCAGAAGAACATATACTACAAAATACACACAAAACATTAACAATTAATTAATAGAACTATTAGTAATTAGTTCTATACCTTTTATTTACATAATTTCTTTACAAATAGAAACATAGTTTCTATTATTCATTTACCTGATCAGGCCCGGGACTGTAGAGTGTCATGGTGAGATAATCAGTCCGGAAGCTCACATTCAGTGTCGTCGTATTAACTTGAGAAGCCTGTGGATGCACCTCCACCACAGCAGCAGTCATCATGGTAGCTGATAAATTAGAGATAAGGATGATATTCAATTTAAATAAAGTTAAATTAAAAAGGTTAAAACTCACACATGTAACTCTGGATTAACACTCTTTCATAGCAATGAAAGAGAAAGAAACACTCAAAACTTCTGTTTTCTCTTGAGAAACTATAATCCTTTCATAAATCTAGAATTATGAACATGAGACTTACTTTGAAGGTTAAACTGTTTAAAACAAATATATTATATATACACACATGCACATATATGCATATAGTATCTAACAGTTTTTATTCAAATTTTACTAAGAAACTAAGGCAAAACAATGTATTTTAGTTATTTTAAAACTTGTTCTAAATGGGATTCAACACTTTTATTTCCTATATTCTTAAGTTTTAAATCAAAATATATCCACATGTACATAGTAATTTAACTTATAATACAAACAAAACAATTCCTAATTCTCTTTTAACCTAGCTTCAGACAAAAGTACTAATATTTCAGGTAATTTAACTGAGATAAATTTACTTAAAATGGAATATATATGCACCAACTGAATAATTTAATAAAATATTTTTAAAAGATTGATACAGATAAAGCTGAGCCATCTCTTCAGCCCCCCTTCTTTTTCTTTCTTTCTTTTCATATGTACATTTCATCTCTGTTGCATAAAGTTACTCACATCTACTCATGCTTATCCTTATTCTGCTTGTCATGGTCAGCCTCTACTTCTCCACTCTCTCCTTCTCTCTGCCTTTCTCTCTGCCTCTACTACCCCCTTAACTCCCCTCCCGATGCCCTGAATAACTCTATTTTATACCTACTGTCATGTGGCTGTCCCTTAAGGGGAAGGGATGTCTAGGCATGGGCCCGCTGAGGCACCCTTTCCCCACACCTCACCACACCCCACAGAACACATATTAATACGCTTTTCCTTTCTATAATCACAACACATCCTTTATGCAATCGATGCTGATCTCCTCCTCTTCCTTTTGTATTATCAGGGGTCACAGCCAGGGCTGGTGGTACTAAGTATGCACTCTCCCTGGGCAGTACCAAGTCTCTGTCTGAGAGCATTACTGCACTTAGCCTCCCACCCAAGCATTCTGAGGGAGGTAAATGGAATTACCCAACACTGAACTACGGAACCATAGAGCACTGTGAACTCCTCTGCAATGAAACTGACTCTCTAGCCACAGGGCAATTTTGGGATCCTATCGTTCTTTGAGGTTACTACTATTGTTTGATATATTTTCTTCCTTCCTGCGTCTTAATTTCCTTAAGATTTGAAAGGATTTGAGTAAATTGAGTTACTATAATAGAATTATTTGATTTCACATTTGGGAGTAATATTTGATCATGTACAGAATCCTAGCTTCAAAGTCACCGTGTTTAAAATTTGAAATAGTTCTGTCTTTTATAATTCAGCAGTCCTACTTTACCATGTTTACTGAAAAAGCAACAACAGCAAAAACCAATTTTCTTTTTAGTCTTCTTTATAAGCCTCTCACAGGCAGAGTGTTTTCTCTGAAATTTTAAGTCTTACCTGTTTTAGGCCTAACATTTCAGTTTGCTCTGAGTCTTAGTTCATGCAGCTTGTTGAAATCATGTGTTCTCTAAGGCTGAGAGAAGGCTTCATAAGTGGGGAAGGTTGAACTAAGTTACTTCTTTCAAACTTTTTCTTCCACTCTCTGAGGTATTTCTACCACTAAAAATTGGCATACTGGGACTGAAACTTCTGAACTGAAGCACTACTCCTAAATTTATCTCATTTTTCCCATCCCTGCTGTTTGATCCTTTACACTATAGGCTATTATCTTGGGTCATGTGCTTCAACACTTATATTCTAATACTCTGGTCAATACTATTTTGAAAAAAATGAGCAATCATGTACCTTGTACTTGAAGTCCACAAGAACTCTTTTCTATCGTTGGAGGGCCCACTTAATTATTATTTTCACTTCACTGCAAGGTCCTTCTGAAGTCCCTGATGTATTTGTAGGCCTACTTTCACTAGAATTCAGTGTGCCTCTTCCTTTTCATTTGCAATACAATGCTTTGCTTATCTTTGTTTCTTTTATGTCTGTGTTATATTGCTTTAACCTCATTTGGTACAACTCATATTTAACAATAAAAAATGGATTTCATATTATATTGACTTTTGTGCATGATTCTGAATAGTAATGCTGTAAAATATTTCAGGGTTTTGGAAAAGCAGGCATTGTGAATTATCAAATTTTACTTTAAAAAGAGAGATTTGGGATCACATATAATAATTAAAATAAGGATATGATTTTACTCAGAACCACCCTAGTACCCTACCTAAGCCTACTTGCTCATGTATTGGTGCTGCAGTCAGAACCAGCCATATTTACATAACATCTTGGCACCAACACTAGAACAAGGTTGTTGGTTTTGTTTTGTTTTTTTTTTTTAAATTAGGATTTCTTAATTTTTTAACCATCCAACTCTCCAACTGTGGTGGTTTAATGGGAATGGCTCCCACAGACTCACGCTTTTGAATACTTGGCCCACAGGGAGTGGCCCTTTTAGGAGATGTGGCCTTGTTGAAGTAGGTGTGGCTTTGTTGGAGAAAGTGTGTAGGCTTTGAGATCTCCTATATTCAAGTTATGTGAACACACAAGTTTCCTTTTGTCTGCGGCCTGCAGATCAAGACGTAGAACTCTCAGCTCCTCCAGCACCATGTCTGCCTGCATGCTGCCATGTTTCTCACTATCATGATAATGGACTAAATCTCTGAAACTGTAAGCCAGCTCCAACTAAAATGTTTTCCTTCATAAGAGTTGCCTTGGTCATGGTGTCTCTTCACAGCCATAAAATCCAAACTAAGACACCCAACTTTTGTTAAAATCCATCATCTACAGTGATTATCCTATTGTCATATTTCTAGTATTCTGATATTCCTAAAATATCAATATATAAGTAACCATCTATTACATATGCTGCAAAAGTGAATATAAGCATTTATAGGAAGAAAAATAAGAATTAGAAGTTTTGTCACTTTGTTGAACTTTGATTACATACATACATTCATATAAAAATCACAGAATAAATAAAAACTGATCATTTAAAATTACATAAGTGAAACTAACTAGAGAATTGTTAAGTCCTCTTTTACCAAGAACTAAAGAAAGAAAAGTTGGGGATAGAGAGGCCAGAGAAGAGAGGAGAAAGACTCCTGAAAGAAAGCCAGGCTAAGCACACACCTGAAGAGTGGTAGGAAGTACTGGTGGCTCCATTGGTCACGGTCTCTGGGTCTTTATTTACAGATGATGGAGCTGTTATATTTTGTCCATACCATATATTGCCATGCAATGTTTGAAAGACGGTTGTTAAATCTTCTTGACTAAGAATGAACTGTTAAAAACAAAGTAAGACTTTACAAAAAGAAAATACACACACAAGAGAGAGAAGATTTGCTTTAAAGAAGTTATTTCTTTAAATACCATATGTGTATGGGTGTTTTGTTTGTGCAACACATACATGTCTGCTTCTGGCAGAGGGCAGAAGAGGAGGGCATCAGGTCCCCTAGAACTAGTTACAATAACTTATAATCTGCTATGTGGGCAGTGGGAATTTCTAGGTTCTCAGGAATATTTACTCTTTTAACAGTCCCACTTCCTGAATTCACAGAAGAGAAATGTACACTGGTTTTTCATAAACAAATTGTTAAGGCTCTAACGATTTTACTGACTGGATATCTAGTCTTCTGCAGAACAAGTGATAATTAGTAGTTTATAAAATACAGATTTTTGCCAATTCCAATAAACTATTTTTATGGATGTACTATATAATTCAGTCATTTTAAAAAATTTTAAGTGAGCGTTCATCTTTATGGACCCATCTCACCATTTTAGATTTTGATTAGGAGGTACATTATTGTGAAAATACAAAATAAACAAATATGTTTGTGTAATGAAAAATAAAGTTTAAAATGATTTATACGTTTTTATAACGTATAAACATATAACGTCTTGGTCACTGTTCTATTGCTGCGAGGAGACACCATGACCAAGGCAACTCTTACGAAAGAAAAATTTTAATTGGAGGCTTATGTACAGTTTCACAAGTTTAGTCTATTATCGTCGTGGCACATTTATGATTATTATTTTTCACAAAAGTCCTAAATATAAAGAGTGCAATCTTGATTTTATAAGAAGCTGAAGCTACTAAATGAGTAAGATACTTACCTTTACAAATAATTGAGAACTAATTCAACAAGTTAATTTTAAATACTTTGTTTTGAACCTAGCATCAAACCAACAGCAAAGACCTATCTTAAGCAGCATTACAGATAACTGAGTGTCATGTTCACTTTGTCATAATAAGTAGTTAGATATTTTTTCAAACACTACTCAAAATGTTCCCATAAAGATTATTTTTTGTAAAGGTTAAGTTAATGTTAACTCAAAAGAGATGAGTGAACTCCATTGCCTTCTACAGTGTTAGAGGGTCTCATCTAGTCACCTGAGGTGTCTTCGTCACTGTTCTATTGCTGCGAGGAGACACCATGACCAAGGCAACTCTTACGAAAGAACAGTTTTAGTTGGAGACTTATGTACAGTTTCCCAAGTTTAGTCCATTGTCATCGTGGCACATTTATCCCCATCACAAACATACACACAAAGAAGGAAACTTGGAGGACCGTTTTACATTATGCTTTCATATTAACTGCGGGTCTCCAGAGAAACATAAACAACACAAAAGTATGTGAGCCATGAGTAGTGTTTGATGAAAGGTATTAGTGCATAGGCTGCAAAGTTCAAAACTGGCAGGTTAAGTCTGCAGGATATTTAAACAAGGGAAAGAGGTATTTCCACAGTCAAAAGGCTTGGGGGAGGTCAGGCTTTCTTTCTAAGTAAATGCCTTCATGTGATAGAATGGCCCCACATACTCATATATTTGAATGCTTACTCACCAGGGAAGTAGAGCTCTTTGATGGGATTAGAAGGATTAGGAGGCCCTTGGTGGAAGTGTGGGAGTAGGTCTAGAAGTTTCTAAAGCTCTGCCTGATACAGTATCTGTCTTGGCCTGCTGATCAGGATGTATCCTCAGAGACTGCTCCAGCACTATAACTGCCTCCTTGTTTGTTTTGTTTTGTTTTGTTTTGTTTTGTTTTGTTTTGTTTTTTGAGAGAATCTCTTCTTGAACAGAATCTGTCCACTCTCTTAAGAGCTAAGATTACAATCATTTTTTGTAACATGGATTCTAGCGAAGTGAACTCATCTTAATTTTATGAATTTAATTAAGACAACTTTCTTAACTACTTTGTGCTCATTTCTATGGCTGAACTATGTTTAGTTTCCACTTTTTAAATGAGGTAATTTTAATCTCACAAAATTTAACTGTTATTTGCATTGCCCCTTTATACTTCAAAAATATAAACTACTTAAAATGTAGTTTAAATTTTTACTACTTAAAAAGTACCTATTTATACTACCTATGCCTGAAAACTTGTACTCTAGTAGAAAGTAGTACTTTTCTACTAGAACAGTTAATGAAACAAGAATTGATCCTAGTATAATCACAAACATCTCTTAATTAGTACAATCAATAAAATGTCCATCAAATACTGATTTTAATCATCATTCTATATGTTTGATAAGCAGTCAGAAAGAGATGTTGGAAAGAATATAAAGTCCCTAGGACTGAATCACCCTAAACAATACTACAACTCACAAACTGAAGTTATTGGTGTGCATGCTTGAGATTAATAGATTCAATTCTATTCTCTCACTGCAAGAGTGGCTAACGGATCTGATGAATCAGAACAGAGAAGACTCGTTTTCCTCAGAAGTCCCTTCCAGAGGACAGCCACTTATTTACAGGCAGGCTGCAGCATCACCTCAACATTCTACAAAGGATTTTTCCTGAGAGACTGTAATTCTACTTCCCACAAAACATCTGCTTAGAAGTGATCTAAGAGCAAAGGATTTTTCCATGGCAGGTGACAGACATTACTTATAAGCTTCTATCTGTAGTCTGTCTAATATAGAGACTTTTAATATTTACCTTAAAAAGAAAATTACCCTCTTCAACCACTCTATTTAAAACACCTATACACACTAAAATCATAAACACTTTTAGTTAGCATGTATTAAAATCTGAAAATAGTTCTTATTTAAAGTCTAAAATTTCTAAAATATTTTTTCTGAATAAAAACTTTTATATAGACCGAGAATGAACCTGTAGGTTGAGGGAGCAGAGAAAACTTAAGTAGGTTTCTGAAAGAAACATTCCAGAGTGTATATTGCTATTACTTCAGCAAAACATGCAAAATTTTTGATTTCCATCTGTTCAACGGGTGAAAATATGAATTAATGGTTATTCCATTAGAGTAAAGCAATGTCAGCCAGTTACTAAGTAAAGTGATACAAGGTAAACTACCTCTTTATTCCAGAACACGCTCACACACACACACACACACACACACACACACACTCTCTCTCTCTCTCTCTCTCTCTCTCTCTCTCTCTCAATCACTCCCTTCTTTCTTTACTGAGGTTAGGGTCTTTCTCATTTGAATCTGGAACTTGCCAATCAGATAGCCAGTTTGCCCCCCCAGAGTCTGGTCTCCACCTCCTCGGCGCTGATTACAGTAGCTACAGTACTTGCTCAGCTTCATCTTACATGAGGGAATAGAACTTCAGTTCTCACAGTCACGCCATTAGTGCTTCATCCCCTGGGGAAACTGAGTTGTTTCCCCAGACTGTGTTTACTGYCTTCTTCTTCACTTCCTTGCTATAAATTACACATTTTAGACCACCTTCACCAACAACCTGGTTCAGGGTGATAAATCTTCTGAAGACAGAGACAACATAGCATTTCTGCCAATGTATCTTTAATATCTAGCATGAAAGTAAGCACAGAGCAGGCACTCAAATATCTAATCGAGAAAGAACAGAGAACATTAAATGAATTCTAGTTTATAAGCTACTATTTAAATTCTAACTAACTGGATTATTCTTAAAATCTAGCAAAAAAATTGATGTTGCCAAGAAAATAATATTCAAACCTAAGAGAAATCAAGAGCAGTGAAAACATTACCTCCATGGGTTTTAGCTGAGCTTTTATATTAAAACAAGGAACTTCCTTGTACCATTCCCAGGATAAGTTTCGTTCAACAATCACTTCCAGGTTCAAAGGTAGTAGCAGGTCCAGCACTTCCTGGTATGTATCATTCATAAACTGAGACCTATTGGAAAATATAAATTGTTTTATATACATTCAGGCAGAAAAACATAGAGGATGATTAATTTTAGAGTACTGTTCCTTATTAAATAGAAGACACTGGCAACTTTTGTGTAGAGAAAAATACAATCACATATCAAAATGAGATTTCCCATCTCACTAGAAACCTAAGTGACTTTCTCTAAACTGTTAGATATCATAGGAAGTAAAACTTAAAAATAAGATTTTACAAACAGCAAAAGATCAAAACCACTAAGTTGTGTACAATTACCTCTATAAAGTCAATAAACAAAATCAAAAGATCACATTAAAAAGCATTTTACATTCATACACATGTATCAGAACACCATACTCCTCTGTAAGAAACAAAGTTGCACCATATGCAATTTCTCTATTTGTGGATCAAAACAGTAGGAAATGTACAACTTCACACAAGATGCACCATATGTCATTCCAGATGGTATTAATAGCAAAAACAAATGGCATTAAGGACACTGCATGTAATTTCACAGAAGTTTCCTCAGGTAGGACCTCTAAGGTACAATAATGGTTACTCAAGACTAATATCCCTTATATTTTAATTACTTTCAAATCTTTAAACTAGATTGAGACATGACTTCAATTTTAGCTACCCGCTCACCCTTGAAAACATGGGCATACTTAGGGATCTCTCTCAGAGTATCTGGTATGAAGCCATTAGGATAAAATGACATTTAAATGAGTATAAATAGTTGAAATCTCCATTTTATGGCAGTGAGTAAAGATATCAAAAACTCCACAGGGAAATATACATACAGATATGAAGCTTTAATGCTTCTGTATTACACATGGCTATACAATGTTATGTGGTTGTTTTTCATGAAAATAAAAACTCCATAAATATCTCTGGATGAATTTCTTCTCTGTAGAAAAAAGTAATTGCTATAGACGAAATTTTTTTTTCTTTTCTTTTCTTTT